>ML102964.1:12526-26845 GCA_003697995.1 Taxidea taxus jeffersonii
TGAAATCATACATTTGCAACAACATGTATGGACCTAGAGGGTTATTATGCTAAATAAGTCAGACAGAGAAAGACAAATACCACATGTTTTCATATATATAGAATCTAAAAAAGAAAACAAGTGGAAACAGACTCATAAATACAGAAAAAAGAAACCTGATGGCTCCAAGAGGGGAGGGGGCTAAAGAGAGGTGAAATAGGTAAAGGGGATTAAGATGAGCAAACTTCCAGTTACAAATTAGTCCCAGATGAAAAGTAGAGCATAAGGAATACAGTCAATAATACTGTAACTTTATATTGTGATAGATAAGTACACTTATCATGGTGAGCATTTCATAATGCAGTTAACTACATTATTAGTAACACTACATTGTACACCTGAAACTAATATAGTATCTCAATAAGACTTCCAAAAAAAAAAAACAAAAACCTACAACTCAGTAGCAAAGAAACAAATAACCCAATTGAAAAATGGGCAGGGGTGTCTGGCTGGCCCAGTCAGTGGAACATGCGACTCTTGATCTCAGGCGTGGGAGTTCCAAGCCCCACATTGAACACCCTTGAGGGTCACTCATTCAGTTAAGTGTCTTGATTTCAGCTCAGGTCATGATCTCAAGGTTGTGGGCTCCACACTCTGTAGGGAGTCCACTTGAAATTCTCTCTCTCTCTCTCCCTCTGCCCCCATCCTACTTGCTCTCTCTAAAATAAATCTTATAAATAAATAAATCTTTTAAAAAATGGGCAAAGTATTCAAATAGACATTACTCCAAAGAATATATAAAAATAGCAAATAATTACATGAAAATATACTGAACATCAGTAGTCCATATGGAAATGCAAATCAAAGCCACTCCATACAAGCCAGGATGGCTATTAGGAAAAGGACACGTCATAGCAAGTATTGACAAAGATGTGGAAAAAGTAGACCCCTCACACATTGCTAGTAGGAGTGTAAAATTGTGTAGCTGCTTTGGAAAATAGTGTGGCAATTCCTCTTAAAGTTATCATTTGACCAATTCCAAGAAAAATGAAAACGTATGTCCACACAAAAACTTGTGCATCAATGTTCATAACAGCATTATTCAGAACAGTGAAAGAGTAGAAACAATCCAAATGTCCATTAACTACTGAATGGGTAAATAAAATGTAGTGTATCTATACAACACATTATTGAAAAGCAAGGAAGTACTGATACCATGCTACATGAATGAACCCTGAAAATATGCTAAATGAGAGTGAGACACAAAATACCATATATTGTAGGATTCCATTTATATGAAATGTCCGTAAATCCACAGAGACAGAAAGTAGATTGGTGGTTACCTAGGGTAATGGTAGAAGTAGGAGTGACTAACTGCTAATGGGTGTGTGATTTCTTTTGGGGGCGATAAAATGCTCTTAAGTGGGATAATGGTAATAACTGCATAATTCTGTAAATATACTGGAAACCACTGAGTTATACACTTTAAAGAGGGGAATACCATGCTATGTGAATTTTATGTCAATAAAACTTTTAGAAAAATTACCCCACTGAATAGATGTACATTAATTCCTAAAGTACATTGCTTCCAATATATCTATGCTACATAACACTGCTGTGAACATTATAGGCTTTTATCATATAATTAAGAGCATGGATTCTTGGGGTGCCTGCTGGGCTCAGCTGGTGGAATGTGCAACTCTATCTCAGGGTTGTGGGTTCAAGCCCCATGTTGGGTGTAGAGATTATTTAAAGATACAATCTTAAAAAAAAAAAAAGGTATGGATTCTTTAAAGATTTATTTTAGAGAGAGAAAGAGAGTGCACAGGCACACACAAGGAGGGGCAGAGGGAGAGAGAGAGCGAATTTCAAGCAGACTGAGCGTGGAATCTGACACAGGGCTGGATGCCACAAGGCTGAGATCATGACCTGAGAAGAAATCGAGTCAGCCACTTAACCAATTGAGCCACCCAGGCATATGGATTCTTTAAACACACTGCTTCAGTGAGAATCTTGGCTTGACAACATAGCAGTTATAGGAGTAGTGCTTGGGCAAGTCGCTCGACTACCTTGTGTAATTTCCTCCTCTATCATGTGAAATAACAGTAGTCACACCTCTTGGAATTTTGAGGAGTAAATTAAGTAAGGGCTTTGCATGGTGTCTGTCACATAGTAAACTTTCAACATTAGTAGTTGAAATCGTCATTCTAGTTTATTTTTTTAGGTTTTTCTTTTTTTAATTTGAGGTATTACTTACAAGAAATATGGGACACTTCACGAATTTGTGTCTTCCTTACACAGGGGCCATGCTAACCTTTTCTGTATTATTTCAATTCTGATGCATGTGCTACAAAGTGACAACTGTATTCTTTTGTTTTTTTAATTTTTTTAATTTTTATATAAACATATAATGTAACCCCACCACGCTCTCCCAACACCCCTCTCCCTCACCCCCTCTCAGTTTGTTTTATGACATTAAGAGTCTCTTTTGGTTTGTCTCCCTCCCGATCCCATCTTGTTTCATTTATTCTTTTCCTACCCCCTTAACCCGCCCCTCCCGCCCCCCACTGCATCTCCACTTCTTCATATCAGGGAGATCATGATAGTTGTCTTTCTCCAATTGACTTATTTCACTAAGCATGATACCCTCTAGTTCCATCCATGTCGTCGCAAATGGCAAGATTTCATTTCTTTTGATGGCTGCATGGTATTCCACTGTATATATATACCACATCTTCTTTATCCATTCATCTGTTGATGGACATCTAGGTTCTTTCCATAACTTGGCTATTGTGGACATTGTTGCTATAAACATTCGGGTGAACTGTATTATTTTCTTAAGATGATTTCTGGAAGTGGTGCCACTGGGTCAAAACCCACAAAATATTTATGTATCTAAATACATTTTGCCAAACTACATTTCAAGGGGGGGTACACTAATTTTTTGTACCAATAGCAAATATAGGAGAGAACCAAGATGGCCATGCCATCACCAACATTATGTTACAGTAAATTTTTGTTAATTTAACAGATGTCTCAACTTTCCTTGTGGTACTGAGCATCTTCAAACCCAACAGTTTTCTAATAATCCTATGAATCTTGCATACCACGAGTACCTACCAAATGTGAACTCTGCACAAGACCTTACACTGGGAGCCACAATGGAAACTAAAATGAATAAGGTCAAGGATTTTATGTGAGGCAAAACAAAGAAACATTTCTATTCAAGATAACTGTGATTAAATATGACAGAGCTACAAAGTATTATAAGTGTAGGGAAAAGATGGCAGTTTATAAAGCAGGCAAAGAGGGGGCAGTGCTCCAGCTGGTTCTTGAATGATGGACATTAATTTCAGCTGGCAAGGGTGTGGCAAGAGTAAAATCAAGGCTGGTAAAAGAACACTGCACACAGCACATTCCAGGACTGTGGCTTGAGTAGGAAGTTGCTAGGGGGGAGAATGGGGAGAGAACAAGGCACAGGGTGCTCTAGGAGCACAAAAAGGGCCTTCTAAAACATAGCCAATGACTCTGTGAGCTGGGAGGGAGGGTTCCTCACAGGGCAAAGAGCATGCAGAAAGACACAAAGATGTGAATCATCATGACCCATCCAAGGAACCGCATGTAATCCAATTTGGCTAAAGTGGAGGGTATATGCGGAAAGGATGCAGATGATGCTAACTAAATAGGCAGAAGCTAACTGTGAAGGACTTGGTGTGCCAGAATAAGCATTTGAACTTTATTCCAAAGGAAATAGAGAACTGAAGCATTCTTAAGGGAAGAGGTGACAATCAGAGTAGCTCAAAAAAAAAAAAAAAAAAAAAAAAAAAAATTACTCTGGCAACCCTCCAACAGCTTCCCAGCTCACACAGAGTAAAATCCAAAGTCCTTCTTATACTTAACACCCTACATGCTGGTCAGTGGCTAGCTCTGAAATTACTTTCCTATTGCTTCTCTTTTCACTTACTCTGTTTCTGCCACACCAGCCTTGTTATACCCCCACCAACATGCTTCTCCCCAGGGCTTTTGCACTTGCTGTCCCCTCTAGCACCCTCCCCCCGCCCCGAAACACAATTTGCTCCCTCACTTCCTTCAGGTCTTTGTCCAAACACTTTCTTATCGGAGAAGTCTTCCCTATTACCCAACATATAAGAACAAGAAACAACCGCAATCCGCCCTACCATTTTCCCCCCTCCATTTACCACCTGGCACATAGATTTACTTGGCTATTTCTTGTCTCCCCTTACTAGAATGTAAGTTCCATGATGGAGCCTCTCTCAATAACCCTATGCTATATGAAGTGTTATTGCCATTTCCAGATGGTGAAATTAAGAGGCATAATATTGCCAGTGAACAGAGGAACCTGGTAGAATGACTCCTGAACTTGCAACTATAATCATTTCACATAGTGTCAGAGGTCCTGACTTTGATCCTAGATCATTTCCTGTGAATTGGCTCCATCCTGACAAGTGCTATGACAGATTTTACTATGTCCTAAAAGGATATTTCCTTTTACTATGTCCTAAAAGGATGGATTCTTACCAGTGGTTATTAGCCACGTTTCATAAGCCAGGAAACATTTTTTTTAAATGACCAATTAAACTGCACAAGGTATCTGGACTTTATCCAGCAATAAGCAATATATATTCTTGTTTAGGACCCAGAGATATTAAAACAAGATGTAAACATTTTATAAAACTAAAACAACATAGCATATGACACCAAAACTACTTTTCTAAGACCCTTTTTCAAGTAGAATATTAACTTCAAATCCATCTTTAATATAACTATTACAATTTTCTGAGGTATCACTACCAAAGGAAGAACACAGTATCTACCTGGAAAATACCAAGTAAATATTGTATCATATGCAGATACATATCCTGATTCTTTCCCTACACCTCAGATTACTAATTTCTTCTTTCCCTGATTCTTTCAATCCATCTTCCATTATTAAGAGCATGCCTTTCCAAAATGTAGTTCTCAATCAACATCTTTTCCCGTCAGCTACTTCATACCAGAACTTACCACTCTTAATTTGCTGCTACCTCTATTATAACCAAATCTAGTTATAATTGCTTGTTCTTCCCTTTTGCAGTTTCTGATCTCTAATTGCCTAACCTTAGATATTTCAGTACCACCTTTTATATACCTACCTTTTTAAAGAAAATCAACTTTTCCAAAATTGGCCTATTCTCTATTTACTTCATTAATCTGTATTATCTTGCTATTCTCCTAGGTTTACAACTTTAATATATTTTTTTCTCCATTTTATCAACAGGACCTGCCAACTGTTCACTGTGTTTCCTACTACCTTACTTTCAAATTCGTGTCTATCACCATATTCAGGGTTTTCTTCGTTGCCTTCCTGAATTACCACAGTTGTCCCGCTGACCTACGTACTTCCAGCCTATTCACTCACTTCTATTCATTCTGTACATACTGCGTACTGCCAGTAAAGCCTCCCACACACAGTACACTCCCAATTCAAGGACTTTAAATGGCTCCCAGCACAACAAATCTAAAACTTCTCAAACCAGCACTCAGGGCCTTCTACCCCTTTGGAATATCACTAATAAATGTTTATCTGAAAACATTCTAAGACAAAACTCGAGAAAACATCTTGATCTCTCTGATCTGAATCAGTGCAATGCGCACTACAGGTCTCTAGACAACACAGACCACCATCATCCACATGACTTCAGCTAATTACATCAGGCAATGGGAATATATTAATCTATCATCTTCTAAACATCTCGAATTACTATGGGAAGGATTAACTTTCAAGAATTGAATTCTTGGGGCGCCTGGGTGGCTCAGTGGGTTAAGCCGCTGTCTTTGGCTCAGGTCATGATCTCAGGGTCCTGGGATCGAGTCCCGCATCGGGATCTCTGCTCAGCAGGGAGCCTGCTTCCCCCTCTCTCTCTGCCTGCCTCTCTGCCTACTTGTGATCTCTCTGTCAAATAAATAAATAAATAAATCTTTAAAAAAAAAAAAAAAAAAAGAATTGAATTCCTTGGGGCACCTGGGTGGCTCAGTGGATCAAAGCCTCTGCCTTCGGCTCAGGTCATGATTCCAGGGTCCTGGGATGAAGTCTCACATTGGGCCCTCTGCTCAGCAGGGAGCGTGCTTCCTCCTCTCTCTCTGCCTGCCTCTCTGCATACTTGTGATTTGTCAAATAAATAAATAAAATCTTTCAAAAAAAAAGTTGAATTCTTTTAATCAGCAAAATGAAAGTGTGTAGAGTTATTAGAAAATAACACCTCATATCCCTAGTGAAAGTACAAAGTAGTAAAATATTTTAAAGGTGAATTTGCCAATATCTATAAAGTTTAAGTGCAAAATATCATTTAGCCCAGCAATACTTCCAGGAAATTATTGTAGATATTCTCACAGAAGAAAAATTATATACAGAAGAATATTAAGCACAACATAATTGTAATAGTGTAAAAAAAAGAAATAGGACAAACTAAAACTTCCTTAATAGACTTTTTTTTTTTTTAGGGTGAGCCAACTTGATATTCTCTCTGCCCCTCCCCCATGCCCAGTGACTACAAGATCAAGACCTGATCTTGTGACTCAGGTCTGACTCAGATCAAGAGTCGGATGCTCAACAGACTGAGCCACTTATGTGTCCCCTTACTGGACTATTATTATCCATCCCACAATGGAATATTATACAGCAAATAAAAATAAAGCAGCAGCTATATACGAATTGATACAGAAAGATATTTAAGAATGACCTGGAGGGAAAAAAAAGCAAGATGTAATTATTCTATTTGTGTAAAGGAAATTCATTTATTTGTGAATGCGAGAAAATATCTAAAAAGAAATACTAACAAATCACTAATAGTTAATCCTGAAATGAGATTCAGGGGAAGAAACAAGGGATTTTCACTTTTTGGGCTGTATAGGTACATACATATACATCCTTTCTTTAACTGAAGTATGGTTGGACATACAATATTAGTTTCAGTATACCATCAGTGATTTGATATTTATATACATTATGAAATCCTTACCATAATAAGCAGTTACCACCTGTCACCATACAAAGTTACTACAATGTTATTGATTATATTCCCTATGCTGTACTTTACATCCCCTGATTTATTTTATAACTATAAACTAGTACCTCTTAATCCCCTTCAGCTATTTCATCCATCCTCCCACCCTCTCCCTTCTGGTAACTACCAGTTTGCTCTCTATATTTATGAGTCTGTTTCTGTTTTGTTTACAGATTCCACCTAAGTGAAATCAAAGGTATGTGTCTTTGTCTAACTTCACATAACCTCTAGGTTCATTCATGTTGTTGCAAACGGCAAGATTTCATTCTTTTTATGGCTGAGTAATAATCATATGCATCATGCCTTCTTTATCCATTCATCTATCAATGGATACTTAGGTAGCTTCCATATGTTGGCTATTGTAAATAATGCTTCAATGAACACAGGGGTGCATGTATCTTTTCAAGTCATATGTATCTTTAAAAAAAAATAAGTATTAAATTTTCACTTAAAAAGTAAAAGAAAGGGGTGCCTGGGTGGCTCAGTCTGTTAAGCCTCTGACTTTTGATTTTGGTTCAGGTCATGATTTCAGGGTCATGAGACTGAACCCCACATCTGGCTTCACGCTGGGCATGGAGCCTGCCTAAGATTTTTTCTCTCCCTCTCCTCCAAAAAAAGTAAAGAAAAAGAGAAATAAAAGACCAGACTCTTTTTTTAAAAATTATTTATTTATTTGAGAGAGAGAGGACACAAGCCTGTGAGCTTGGGGGGCAGGGAGGGGTAGAAGAGGAAGAGAATCTTAAGCAGACTCCATGCCCAGCATGGAGCCTGATGCGGGGCTTGATCTCAGGACCCTGAGATCATGACCTGAATTGAAATCAAGAGTTGGATGCTTGGGACGCCCGGGTGGCTCAGTGGGTTAAGCCGCTGCCTTCGGCTCGGGTCATGATTCCAGCGTCCTGGGATCGAGTCCCGCATGGGCTCCCTGCTTGGCAGGGAGCCTGCTTCTCTCTCTGCCTCTGCCTGCCTCTCTGCCTGCTTGTGTGCTCTCTCTCTCTCTCTCCTCTCTGACAAATAAATAAATAAAATATTAAAAAAAAAAAAAAAGAGTTGGATGCTTAACTGACTGAGTCACACAGGTACCCCCTAAAACAGATTCTTAAATTCAGAAAGCAACCTAGTGGTTGCCAGAGGGGAGGTGGGTGGGAGGAAGGGTGAAATAGATGAAACAGATTAAGAGGTACAAAATTTCAGTTATAAAATAAATAAGTCATGAAGATGAAAAGTACAGCATAGAGAATATAGTCAATAATACTACAATAACTTTGTATGGTGACAGAGGGTGACTACACTTATTATGGAGGGCACTGAGTAGTGCAATGAATTGTTGAATCAACATATACATCCGAGGAGCACCTAGGCAGCTCAGTTGGTTAGGTGGTCAACTAATGACTTTAGCTCAGGTCATGGACTCAGTGCCAAGCCAACTTGATATTCTCTCTGCTCCTCCCCCAACACACGCTCTCTTGTGCACACACTCTATCTATAAATAAAATTTTAAAAATATATACAGTACACCTAAAACTAATATAACATGGCATGGCAATTATACTTCAATAATAAATACATTTTAAAAAGGAAATAAAGGCTGTACACAGCAAAAGTTCTTAATTTTGGATGAATATAACCGATCTTGATCATCCACAGTGCAGGAAATACAAGCCACTCAATGCTTAATGAAAAAACCATCCATTCATTCAACAATCATTTACAGAACACTTTCTATGTGCCAAGCACAGTGCCTGAGGATATGGACATAAAGGTGAACAAGACAAACCTAGACCATGCTCTCAAAGAGCTAACAAAGGAATTTTGGTCTCTATTTTTCCCATTTCCCCAGCAAAAGCCACTTTGACTTCTAGGTATCTATCTGCTCTCATGCTTACAGTTCCCCATAAAATAGATACAAATTAATAGGTAAATTATATCAGGGACGCCTGGGTGGCTCAGTTGGTTAAGCGGCTGCCTTCGGCTCAGGTCATGATCCCAGCATCCTGGGATCGAGTCCCACATCAGGCTCCTTGCTCGGCAGGGAGCCGGCTTCTCCCTCTGCCTCTGCCTGCCACGCTGTCTGTGCTCGCTCTCTCTAACAAATAAATAAATAAAATCTTTAAAAAAAAAATAGGTAAATTATATCAAACAAAAAAGAAAGCTTTAAAAATGGACTCCTATTCCTGTCATAATTAATTTTAAAAGTTATCAGAAGCACAATTTATAGAAAGAATAGTTCAACAAGCACACTTCCAAATAAATAAGAATTAGCCTAGATGCTAAATGAAGTTTAAGGGAAATTAAGGACATCTGAGGAGGGAAAAAAATGTTATATAAAATATTAATTTTCTTTGCTAATTTATACACGTTCACTAAATGTTTGTACAATGAACATGTACTGCATAAGAAGCTCTATAGGGGGCGCCTGGGTGGCTCAGTGGGTTAAAGCCTCTGCCTTCAGCTCAGGTCATGATCCCAGGGTCCTGGGATCAAGCCCCACATTGGGCTCTCTGCTCTGCAAGGAGCCTGCTTCCTTCTCTCTCTCTGCCTGCCTCTGCCTACTTGTGATCTCTGTCAAATAAATAAATAAAATCTTTCTTAAAAAAAAAAAAAAAAGCTCTAGAATAGAACATATATAAGAAGTATATTAATAGTAAATTCTTGTTCTTGAAAAAACTGTCTACTGCAACAACAGAGCAGCTACCACATGAAGTTCAACTTCTTATCCTTCCATCCCAGTCTGTTTGTGGTCTGGCCTTATTGAGACTCCTTGTCAGCCCCAAATCCATTTCTCCCCCTCTTCTGCTAGAAACAGCATTCTGGAACTTTCCAGTGGGGAGCCACTGCTCACCTCCTGGAGTGGAACCAGTAATCTCGAATATGCCAAGCCACTACTTTCTATCCCCTTAGCTGCCAAAATGGTTCAGAGGTGAACATATGACCTTAACAGATATAAACCAAAATCAAACCTGAAAAGAGGCTAATTTTAATGAGACTACTAAAATGACCATAACCATAGACATATAATGCAGCTAAAATTCCTAAAAAGAACATTGTAATAAATAGAATCCTCATTTAACATGGCTGTGAAATAGTCATTAGTTCCCTCTTTTGTTGAAATATACAACAGAACAGCAACAAAAATACAATATTCAAAAAATTCCCATTTCTAAGATTTAAAACTTCCTACTTGTCTCAAAGAGTAAGAATACTGAATCCATATAAACCACAACCTGTTAAAATAGGTAAGTACAGTAAGAGAAAATACAAGTTACCAGGCATATACATTAATCACATCTCCTCTGACAAAAATTTTAAAAAATAAGTTCAAAAATAAAGGTTCCTATGCATAGTATTTTATGAGGCACCTAAAATGCCTCATTAAGAAAAACCTTGCATACATTTAAATTCTTAAGTAATTTAAGTAATTTTAATCAATTATCTTATTTTCAACACTAAAAAAACTACAGAATATATTAATAAATTATAGGGAAACAAAGTTCAATTCAAAATGAGAAAATAAAACTTAAGCCATCAGAACTTCCTAAGAGTAAAATGGGCTACCTTATAACATAGAGACCTCCCCTTCCATAAAACTAAACTAAATCCAAGACTGCAAGTCTCGGAAAATATGACATCCTTGAGGAATCTGACGGATGTGCCAGCTGTTTTTTTTCTTGAAAGCATATAGTTGAACACATATAATAATCTGTTGCATTTTTCTCTAGCATTGCACAACTTTCTTGGCCTACAATGCACATACTGCATCTATTACCATACTTAAGCATCTGACAGCATTATTTTAAGAATCCACAATATTCATCTCTAACTAAACTCATATATAAACATTTTAATCTTCAAATGCCCATGAATTTCAGCAGTTAAGTATCATATATATTTTTTCCACAAAGTCTCAATACATTTCCTGAACTTTCAGCTTTCAGTTTCCTGTTTGTCAATGGCTACAACTCCAGAGGCAATATATAAACACACCCCAGCCGTGGTATTTCCACTTTTGACAACAGTGGATGAACTTAATATGAACAAACATAACTATAGTGTGTATAAATGGTACATGACAGTTAACATAGCAATAACAGGAATTTAATGATTTATAAAAATGGAAATATAAATCATATTACTGATATAAGAATGAAAGTTACAATATCAACAGTCTCTTTCTCAGTGTATAAGAATTGCAGGGCTTCTATCTAAAGAATCCTCCAAATATAAAACAAGTTGCAGATTATAAAACAGAGAAAAAAAAAATCCCTTCTCCCTTCAAAAAAATGAAGATAGGAAAAAAGAAATCAAACATGGGAAATAGAGGTAAGCGATCTGACTGATATAAAGCTTTGAGGACATGGAAAAAAAATTTTTATATACGCTTGGATTATACAATTCAACTTCACGGTATTTGAAAATAATGAAGAAAAATTAGTATTTCAGTAAAAGTGAATCTAGTCCAGAAGCCTACTTTCTTTGAAGGAAAATAGCAGGATAAGCAAAGGTCCTAACCCATGCCTGTTTCTTTCTGTAATCATGGGGAGGAATATAGAACATTATTACCAGGTACAAAATGATTTCATGATAAAATTATGCTTAAAGTGACAAAAAAGTATTTGTACACCATGCAAATTTTCCAAATGCAGGAAGGCCATCTTGCCAAAGTTAAAACAATACATTTTAAGGGGGGAAAAAAAAAACAACAAGTGTGATAATGATTTATTTGCTGGCTAGGAAGAGACATTATTTATATATGAGAAAAAAAATTACTCTGTAAAAAGGGGGTATTTATTGAGCATCTAGAGTGAAACTAAGCTTAGGGCTTTACAGATCCTCCACCACACTGCATCGCCATAGGAAAACAGTGTACAAGAAAACAATGTTTAAACAACTTTCTCACCATGATGTGTGGCATGTACTAAAATGTAAGAGGCTAGAGAAGATGTAAACTTAAGAGACTACTGTACTAGAAGTATTGGGTTGGAGGCCATGAGGTCAAAGTACAACTCCCAACTCTTCATGCTAATCTTTCCAGCACATCAACCTGCAAAATGATAGAAACAAAAAGCCCACTTCTTTTTGAAAATGCTATTTGTGATTACAACACTATTATATTTATAATTTAAATCTCTCAAAATGAAAGAAAGAAACTCTTTTCTTCTTAAGGCAGATTTTGGAGCCTTGGTTTCAAATATTACTTTAAGAATAGTAATGCTCAGGGTGCCTGGGTGGCTCAGTGGGTTAAGGCCTCTGCCTTCGGCTCAGGTCATGATCTCAGGGTCCTGGGATCGAGCCCCACATCGGGCTCCTTGCTCGGCAAGGAGCCTGCTTCCCTTCCTCTCTCTTTGCTTGCTTCTCTGCCTACTTGTGATCTCTGTCTGTCAAATAAAAAATAAAATCTTAAAAAAAAAAAAAAAAAGAATAGTAATGCTTATCCAAGAAATGTAATCATGGGCTTCTCTTTAAGAAGTGTGAATTACTATCACATTTTTCCCGGTGATAAAATTATTTTTTATCTTGGTTGTTAATAGCAATTAGTAGAAAAATTATCAGTAGTACTACTATAATTTCCACCCACACGGCTGAGAATCACACTAGGCATGACAGTAAAAAAAAACAGCCATAGTTCAGCTCTAAAAGGTACAGGCCTGCTCAGTAATTAGCTGTGGATCTTTTTTTTTTTTTTAATATTTTTTAAATTTATTTGTCAGAAGGAGAGAGGGAGAGCACACAAGTAGGCAGAGAGGCAGGCAGAGGCGGAGAGAGAAGCAGGCTTCCTGCCGAGCAAGGAGCCCATGTGGGACTCGATCCCAGGACCCTGGGATCATGACCTGAGCCGAAGGCAGCGGCTTAACCCACTGAGCCACCCAGACATCCCTTAGCTGTGGATCTTGAACATGTGATTTTACTTTCTCTGGATCTCAATGTCCTCATCTGTAAGGCAAGATGGCTGGACTAAAGGTTATTTCCCTCCCTTCCTCTCTAAATCCCTGGCTCTTTCTACTTTAAGGCTCTAGCAATTTAGGATCCAGCCTGGGATTTCTGAGGACGGAGACAAAAATCTACAGAAAAGGAATAAGGATAATGTAAACAACTGGAATATGGAGAGAAAAAAGTCCAAAATTCATGTTTATAAAAAGAAGTGGACAAATGGTTCATGATAGAAGATCATGAGCTTTATTGTCAAAATTAGTTTGAATTCAAGTTTCAGTTATATTGCAATCAGGAAAGAAAGTGAGAAATGCCAGAGATACCGACTTAGAAACATTATCTATAACACAAAAGAATGCCTCACAAATAACCCAAGAAATCTTCCCCACATTCCCTCAGTACATACAGAAAGGATCTCATAATACCTGGCTTGATCATTCATAATTCTGCCCCAACATAATCACCAACTATTTTCCTACAGATTATTCCCCTCAGTCAATTTGACTTCATCATTTCAAACAAACCTCGACTATCTCCCCTTCATTATCACTCAATGCTTTCTGAAATGTATTCTCTCTTCTCTCAACTTATACTAATAATTTATCATACTTTAACCATATTTGAAGCACCATTCTCAGTATTTGACATGTATCAGCTCATTTAATTCTCTCAACAATCCTAGGAGGAAGGTCATGTAACTTGCTTAAGGTTACACAGCAGCAGAGCTAGGATTCCGACACGGCTCCAAGGAGACTGTCCTCTGAACTTGCTAACTAGTCCTTCAAGGCTCAGATCAAGTTATGTCACCTTTCTGAAGTTCTCAGCTGCTTAATAAGTATTCTTGTCTCTTGAGCCTTAAGTAAACCATTCATTTACCACTTACCATTGAACCTAGGTTGTTATTTATCTTTTGTGCACATATTCTAAGAACAGGCTTTTTTCTCATTTATTCTGCAACAACACTACTTAGAATCTAAGAGAAGCTAGTATCTGAAATATAAAAGTGCTTATTAATGTAACTATAAATGACATTTCGTCAACATGTCAGAGACATATACCAGGCTCTGAGCTGAGTGCCTTTATATGTACAGTCTCATTTAATCCTCACAACTGCCCCTCCTCAATACTGCAAGTGAGGAAACGAGGCTCAGAGAAGCTATATATGTTATTCAATATCACAGTGTAGTGACAGTCTTACTTAAGAGTCTGTACCAAACTCTTCATCTGTAGTGCACCACAGAACACCTTGAAGAATCAGTCCTAACCACAGTGAAGTTCAGCTTGCACTTACTCTGCAGCATGACTCTGAACACTAAGGATTCAGGACCAGAGGTGCAGCTGCTGCCCC
>ML102964.1:27245-48608 GCA_003697995.1 Taxidea taxus jeffersonii
GGCACGAGGGATAAGTTTTAACGTAAACCCATAGACTCGTACCTTTAGCCTTAAAAACACCAGGAAGTCCTGAAAATGTGTTGTGTACACTTAGAATTTCCTCTACTGAAAAGCACTTCAAGATATGCTGGGCTAGAAGGAACTCATCCTAGGCAGTGGCCTCATGAAGTCTGTCGCTTACACATTGCCCCCCTCCATAAACTGTGGGCCCTGCCAGCCACCATACTCCAGGGTATTTGAGCTGATTCTAAAGTCTTAAATAGAACCTTAGCTTAAATACAGTGAACACATAGGCCTTAATACTGATTTCTTTGCCTATAGAAGGCTGACTGAAACCTTCTCTGGAAGGGAAGAAAATGTCTTAGTTTACTTTAGGAACATAGCTTCCTTTTTATATATATGAAGTTCATTATAGATTAGGGACAATCTCCTCCTTTAACATCTTAACCAAATTAAGATTATTATACTGAAAATGAAAAGGACAAAAAGATTAAAAGAGTCATTATAAAGTTAGAAACAAACTGTTTTAGTGACTCAATGAACTTAGGAAATAAGAGTAGGGGCGCCTGGGTGGCTCAGTGGGTTAAAGCCGCTGCCTTCGGCTCAGGTCATGATCTTAGGGTCCTGGGATTGAGCCGGACATCGGGCTCTCTGCTCTTCGGGGAGCCTGCTTCCTCCTCTCTCTCTCTGCCTACTTGTGATCTCTGTCTATCAAATAAATAAAAATTTAAAAAAAAAATCTAAAAAAAAAAAAAGAAGAAAATAAGAGTAAAAATAACCAACAACAATAATGAAGTTACTAACAGCTGAAGAGGAAAACTAGGAAGAGCTTTTCAGCTGGGGGTAAGGGGAGGGGTGTTCATGTGCAGCTGCTACAGGGATGGTATTTAAACATATTTAGTTTCAAGACATAGGTGAAAATTTGGGCCTCAAGTTTAGACAAAAGATAGAGATTTGGGGTCTAGAAAGCAGAGCAATGATTAAGTTTATAGAGAAAGAGAAGGTTACGGAAAAAAACATTTAAAACAATAGCAACCCAAAGATAATACGCTTTGAAGATAACCTAACCTTTCAGATGAATAATACTTATCATACAGATACGGAATATTTGGACTGCTTTGTTCTAAATGAAAAGCTAAAAAAATTAATTTTTTTCTCAGCCTATAATTCACAAAAAAAAACCCTAAGGATTAAAATAGTTTCATAATTATGGTTTGTCCAAAGTCAAGTCTCTGAACTAAAACACACTGCTTCTGAAGTTTCTCTATTTGTAACAAAACTGTTGGAAAAAACAGAGAAAAATCTGATGCACCAATACTACTACTATTTTACAATAGTGGTGATAACTTAAAAGTACATTCACCAAAATGCAAATAATTAATAAATTTGGAGAATAGGTATATGAAGTTCATAATACTATTCTCCCCAGTTCTGTGTAGTTTAAAACTTCTATAGTAAAAAAATATTTAAAAAGCCTACCTACAGATATTTTAAAAATTCTTTTCAATTAAAAAAACTTTTTTGGGGGCACCTGGGTGGCTCAGTGGGTTAAAGCCTCTGCCTTCGGTCATGATCCCAGGGTCCTGGGATGGAGCCCCGCATCGCATGGGGCTCTCTGCTCAGCAGGGAGCCTGCTTCCTCCTCTCTCTCTCTGCTGCTCTGCCTACTTGTGATCTCTGTCTGTCAAATAAATAAATAAAATCTTTAGAAAAAAAAAACTTTTTTTGAGAAAGTGTGAGCACAAGTGGGGGAGGGGCGGTAAGAGGGAGAAAAAGACTCCCAAGAAGCCTCCACCCCGAGCAAGAGCCCAAGGTGGGGCTCCCTCTCATCACCCTGCGATCATGACCTGAGCCAAAAATCAAGACCAACTGAGTCACCCAGGCACTCCAGATATCTTAAAAATTCTATCTGTGTTAAGGCTTGACAACTCAAAACAAAATTCTAACAGACAAAAACTTTTCAAATAATGTTTTATTGATTCTCAATAGACTAATGACATTTAATGTGTATGAAAGGAGAAAAGATCCTGTGTCATTTTAGAGGACTATAAATATGTTCATTAAAAGGAAAAAAATCCATTTACCCATGTTGGTTGACACTGGAGAGTTGTTATTTTTCTCTTCAAAGAACTTCTAATTTTTGTTAAAGAAAATATATAGCCCATATAAACGTACAGTTTTAGTTAGGAAAGGCAAAATAAACATTTATCCCCAGTATCAATGATTAATTTATTGGACATGCTGGTTAGCTGTCATATTATCTCAAACATCTCCCACTCTAGTAAATAATCAAATAAACAAATTTTTATATAGATGCAAAAAAAAAGGACCAATATCCATAAATGAGAAACAAATATTTAAAATTATATAAACTAATGAGGGGGGAAGGTTGAATGTTTTTAACAATGATCACAGTTTAAGCCAGGATTTAAATGGATGAAATTTAAGTCGTATCACTCTACTGAGACTGTGACAGTACCGCAACTAGCAGAGAACAAATTGACGGCTTAGATTTACCACTTACTGATAAGCAAGAATAGTATATATGGTTTACAAGCACATATCTTTCCTCTTTATGATAAACAGCACCACCCAAAAATGATAACTAGATTTGTTTGCCTTCTCTTCATCTGTAAGTTCCAAGAAATAAAAACCATACATGTCTGTACAAAACCTAGCACACTGTAGGGGTACAACTCTTCTAACAGGAATAATCACTACCTTCAATTCCCAAAAAGATATTGCTAGCTATCAGTCTCACTTCCTAGGTGATGTGCATAGGATAACAAAGTCAAGCAGGGTTTCCTCGCTGGCAGTTCTGCCTTGAATCGTTTTCAGAATCTTATTTCTTCTAATGAAACAGGTCATTAGGAAACTTTAGAGAGAAGTAGCGTATGTACATCTATGTAAAGACAAAAGAAGACTGACAGAGATTCTCTTTTCTCCATCACTATGAAAGCACTGATGAAGTTTGAATTGAGGTATTCCACTTTTTGCAGGTAACAAGATCATTGTCCTCTTCAACAAATTGTTGTAGCTTTTTCCCTAATTAAAGTAAAAATTACATACCGTAAAGTGCCCAGATCTTAAGTAGTCGGCTCAATAAGTTTTCAAAGCGCATACACCAACAACTGGTGAATCTTGATGTTCCTTGTATTAGGCCTTGCAACTTCTCTGTAAGTTAAAAATTATATGAAAATAAGAAGTTACCCAACAAGTATACACTGAATTAGCATTACCCAAGTCAAGTTACAGGATACTTCTATCTCCCCAGAAAGGTCCCTTTTGCCCCTTTCCAGTCAACCACAACCCTTACCCAGAAGCCACTGTCCTGATTTCTATCACCACACCTAAAGTTTTGCCTGTTCTTATATTTCTCATAAATGGCATCATTTGGTACATATTTGTGCCTGGCTTCTCTTGCTCTGAATAATATTTCTGAGATTCATTATGTTATGTGAATCAGTAGTTCGTTCCTGTTGTGAAAAAAGCTGCATGAACATTTTACATCAATCTTTTTGCGAACATCTACTTTATTCCCCTTAATGCAATTAGATTTCACTTAAAAAGGGGAAGGTTCTCACATATAAATAAGCCCATAAAGTCTTATAGTATAGAAAGATGGACTGATTGCCCATAAACATATCGCAAAAATATATAGTTATATACAATACAAAAAATATAGATGTTTTACCTATGGGAGTGTGTGTATAAATGAATAGATTCTGGGAAGTCCACCTGGAACCAACAAACAAAGATATTTTTTAAAACTTTAAAACTTTTTAAAGTTTTTTTTTTAAACTTTTTTTATTTTTTAAAACTTTAAAAAGATATTTTTTAAAAACTTATAAAGTTCATAGTGAAAATAAACCTAAGATGAGAAAGCTGTATGTTTAATTATTCTTAGTATTATGTTTTAACCCAAGAATAATTCAAAAGAGAAACAGATTTCTTTCCATCTAAGTTGTCCTGTTCTGTTTCAATGAAATAGCTCCTTCTCATAACAAATCCCCTCCCCAAACTAGAACTTCAAAACATTAAGTGTTACCTCCACTACATAATAATTTTTTACGCAAGGTGTAAAACCCAAAATATGTGTTAAAATTACAAGTTTTATTTTAGTGTCTTGCTTTTTAAAAAAGTTAAACAAGGAAATAATCCATTGGCTAATACTTAACATGGGTAAAGACCATTCCATCTCTATGGAGAATATATTCTGAAAAGGACTCAATCTCTAGAATGTTTTCTCCATCCCAAAAAGTAATTTACTACAGCATTAAGTCTATGACAAACACATCTTGACTTTGAAACTTTACCATGTAATTTTCAGCTGAAAGTAGAGGAAGTTCTTTAATTTCCAGAGGTAGTAACATTAAGGAACATACATACAAATCTGATTTTTGAAGAGATCGGTTTGAAATTCCCAACCCTGCTTTTGATATTAGACGATCATTTTTAGGGGACTAGAAGTGGATCCTCATTTAACATCACTTATAAATTGCCAAGATGGAGGCAGAATGCTACAAATGGTTCTAGAAAGTTACCACTGCTTGCTTTAGAAAGGGTTTGCAACTATAAAAGGATGAAACAACCCTCTTTTAAAGGTGCTTGATGTTTGTTCATCTTTTGTTCCTCCTCCCCCAAAATGAGCAACTTCAAGGACACACAATTCTAATGTACTACGTTTTTAATCTTAAAAAACATTCTTAGCATCTGGATGTTCCTTAACTTTTGCAGATGTGTAATTATTCACTTAACCCATTACTCACTCTGAAAATACATCATTTTCATTTTTCTAATAATTGTACCATTTTCTAAAACAAGGAAAACAGTTTCAATTAACTGTTAGAAAAACGACAGCAGCTCTAAACAGTTACAACCCCCAACTTTCACTATCTTTTTCCCATTTTAAAGAATTACAATCTTATTTTTTTTTAAGATTTTATTTATTCATTTGACAGAGATCACAAGTAGGCAGAGAGGCAGGCAGACAGAGGAGGAAGCAGGCTTCCCGCTGAGCAGAGAGCCTGTTGCGATGCGATGCGGGGCTTGATCCCAGGACCCTGGGATCATGACCTGAGCCGAAGGCAGAGGCTTTAACCCACTGAGCCACCCAGGTGCCCCCTTATTCCTATTTTTAAAGTGTTTTTCTCCCAGACCAAGAGTAGAAAACAGATACAGCAAATGCGTAGACCCCATACTCCCTCTGGTGGTCCTTTACTCTCATTAGCCATTTTCCAAAAGACTGGAAGTAAATACTAAATTAAGCATAAAATGAACTTGCTCCATTTAAAGATTATATATAGCCTTAAATGTTTAAGTTTCAACTGAGTACAGGCCAATTCTTTTCATAACAAACATGAAATATAATTGAGTATTTGAATGTTAGTGTTTCAAATACTGCTAAAATATCCTTAGTAACCTGTTACACAGATTAGTTACAAGGGTGCATAAGGACCTACTATAATTAATTTTAAGCTGTCTCTTCTGACAGAAGAGTCTTTTACCTGGTATCTATCTTTTTCATAAATTAACTCACACTCAAGTAGTTATTGTTTTTATTTTTTTTAAGATTTTACTTATTTATTTGACAGAGAGAGAGAGATCACAAGTAGACAAGAGAGGCAGGCAGAGAGAGAGGGGAAGCAGGCTCCCCGCTGAGCAGAGAGGCCGATTCAGGGCTTGATCCCAGTACCCTGAGACCATGACCTGAGCCCAAGGCAGAGGTTTAACCCACTGAGCCACCCAGGCGCTCCTGGTTACTGTTTTTAAATCAATAGTTACTTTCATACTAACAACCACTTAATCTCCTATGTGTGTACATTTAATTTTCTTTTACACTTTGGGGATGTATTATCAGAAGTTAAAAATGCCCTGTAGATAGGCTCCTCTCTCCTTGGCCATCTTGGCCACTGCTCTTGGTTGGGGGCTATCCTGCATCTAAAGCAAGAAGATGGTGGCTGCACAGAAGAAAAAGTCACTGGAGTGGATTATCTCTGGGCTCCAGCTCAATGTAAGTGGACAGTACATAATGGGGTACAAGCAGACAAAATGATCAGAGATGGCCAAGCAAAACTGGTCATCCTAGCCAACAACGGCATGCCTTGAGGAACTCTGAAATACAGTACTACATCACGTTGGCCAAAACATGTTCATTACTAAAGTGGCAGTAATACTGAATCAGGCACAGCATGTGGAAAATACCAGAGTATGCACACTGGTTATCAATGATCCAGGCGATTCTGATACCATTAAGAGCATGCCAGAAAAGACTGGTAAAAAGTAAATCATGCAAAATTTTTCCTTAATAGGGGTGCCTGTGTGACTCAGTGGTTAGGCCTCTGCCTTCGGCTCAGGTCATGATCTTAGGGTCCTGGGATTGAGCCGGACATCTGGCTCTCTGCTCAGCGGGGAGCCTACTTCCCCCTCTCTCTCTGCTTGCCTGTCTACTTGTGATCTCTCTTTCAAATAAATAAATAAAATCTTTAAAAAATTTTTTTTCTTTAATAAAACTGGCCAGAGATCATCTGAAAAAACAAAATGCACTGTAGAAAATTCAGAAATGTACAATAAAATAAAATCTAATTCATTAATCAGCTAGGTTAAAAAGTTTAAATAGTTTCAGGGTGCCTGTCTGGCTCTGCCGGTGGAGCATGTGACTCTTGACCTCCAGGTTGTGGGTTCGAGCACAACACCAGGTTTTTAAGATTTTATTTATTTATTTGACAGACAGAGACCACAAGCAGGCAGAGAGGCAGGCAGGGGGTGAGGGGTTCGGGGAGAGCAGGCTCCCTGTTGAGCAGAGAGCCTGATATGTGGCTCAAGGACCCTGGGATCATGACCTGAGCCGAAGTCAGAGGCTTTAACGCACTGAGCTACCCAGGCGCCCCAGATTACTTCAATCTTAAAAAAGATTAAAAAAAAAAAGTTCAAATACTTTCAGAATTATAAAATATCCATATTTGGTTGTTCAGTATTAAATAATTACAGAATTTGGTGTGCCAAAATATGTACAATATAGATTTTTTTCTTGGGGTGCCTGGATGGCTCAGCCAGTAAAGCGTCTGCCTGCTGCTCAGGTTAATGATACCAAAGTCCTGGGACCAAGTCCCAGTCGAGCTCCCTGCTCACAGGGAGCCTGCTTCTCCCTCTGCCTCTCTCATTAATAAATAATAAAATCTTTTAAAAAATATGTATAGTTTTTTTCTTTAGGAATTGTGAAAAATTATAGTAAGGGCCTGCACAGAGTTATTCCGGTATAAGATGCTATTACTGTCAAATAAAGCCATATTCATGTCTAACAGGGTCATCTGATTTATTTCTCAAATTAGCTATTTTAATAAATGTCCTTGTTTTTTGCGGTTCTATTCATTCAAAAATGCTTGCCCACTCCCACATTCAAAAGGAACCACACCTGAGGATAAATGACTTAAACACACAATGTTTACCATATAGATGTGAGACTTCAACTTATGCTTAATTTTGAAACTGAAATGTGGTTGATAATTTTATGATATGGTCTACCACAAGTTAAAGTGGACCAAAAAACCCAGTAAAATACCTAAAAACTGAATTTGAAAATGGGTTTTTAATTAAAAGGTACTTTTATAAAGTTCCTAAAATATGCTTTCATATAAATAAAACTATGAAATATAAGTTTAATTTATCATATGTGGTATATTTAAATATCACCATAGGATTCAGATTACAATACTTATTATACAGAGTAAATTACACACAGTAGTTAAAACTAGTATATTCCTATACACTTTAAAAAACAATCACCTAAGTCATCCAAAACAATGAGGACCCCCAGACTTATAATATTCCTTACAACTATTTATACAGAATAAAACCCACTCTACAGGACAAGTCACTCACTGTTCAGCCAGTCTACCATAAGCATCAAAAAGACAACTTAGCTTTAATAGCAATAATTTCTTCTACAGCTACAAAAAGACGATGTTCCTTCTTCTCTAGACTGATTCATTCTAAGCTAAGGAACTTTTAGGAAACTAAATAACCCAAAGTATGTGTTCTCTTCCAATCCAAGAATAAACAGAAAACTGAAGTTTTAATTAGTTGCCTAATCCACTATTTTACATTTTTCATGTTGAACTGGTTAAAATTATGTTTTAAAAAAGAAATTCACCTAAACTACCATAATTAAAAAATTAAAGATTCAGAAAAACATTTGTTTTGTTAAATGTTGTAAAGACAAAGACCTCATAACATTTAAGCCCGTTGTTTTAGTGATAGAAAACATTTTATAAAGACAATCTTTGATTTTGTTTTTTAAAATCCCAGTCACAACAAGCCTATTGGTTAAAGCATTCAGCTTTAAATGGTGTTACTAATTAGCTAGGTAAATAATAAAATTACAATTCAGTAAAATACTAATAAAGTAGCATAATTAAATCAAAATTATAACTTTGTTCTTAAGAAATTACACTTCTATTAAATATAAACCATCTCCTGAAGATAGTAAAGACACATCAGAAAAAAATCGAGCTAAATCAAGTGTTACAAATAAATTGAAATATGTAAAAACTACATTTTTTAAACTGTTATATATTATTTTTAAATGTATTTTTTTTCTGTAGGTGCCTTACATTGGTCAAGGCCGTAATTGTAGATTAAGTGGAGGTCAGTTGGGAGAGAGACGAAGAGAAAATGGTAAGTGAAAGTATGACAAATAAAGATTTCCCTAAAAGTATAAAAAATCTTTCAGGTTTATCCTTGAATTTTGATTCAAACAGAAAGAGAAAAAACTACTATAATTCTCTAAAGTAAAAACCCTCGGGAGTTGGGGGGGCACAGAATTCCATAGACTATTAAAAATACTTAACCGAAATATGCCTTAACTTTTCCCTTGTCCACAATCTAACAAAATGGTAAGACAATGAAAATAAACACTCCTGTCTATCCTCAGCGAGGCAAAGAAAGCTCCCATTCAACGCTAAGCCTTATTCCACTGGAAAACATCCTCCTGAAAAGTAAATCCAAAACCACGAGCTCAAACTACTTCATGCAGAATTTACTGAATGGCGGCCAAACGTTGTACACGCTGTCCTGAACCACAGATATCTAGAGTTCTGCATTCTCCATTTACTTTGTACCTTACTATGCTTTCGCCACCACTGCAGAAACCGAACTGTTAAGACTACAATGTTCCTCCAAGATCGTCCTACCCGCTGATCCCTTCGAAGGGTTGGGTTTGTTTTTAATCAATACTGGGTTTGGCTTCTATACGATCGCCAGCACAGCTTTTCAGACATCAGTGGAAGCAGTTGTAACGTTCTAGGAGTGAACCGAATGAGGAGCCCTAGAACAAGTTTTAACTGGCTTTCACCTGGCAAGAGAATCACCTGTTAGAACGGCGCTGCACTGGCACCCTCCAAGAGCGGCCGAAAACCGCGATGCTGTATTCAAGCCGCTTGTCCCATGGCGGCAGGTGAAGGCGGAGAACACGCATCCGCACCCACCGCCCGGGGAGCGCAAACCGAAAGCGAGGAGCGCAGCCGCGGGACATTCGGTTATCCTCGCCCGCCACGGGCCCCGCCAGGTGTGCGCGGCTCCATCGCGCCCGCGGCGTCCGGGCGCACCGCTCACCCCGGCTAGACTTCGCCCGCCGCCCGGGCCCCAGAAGGCGAAGTTTCTCTCCCGCCCGCGGCGGCTGCTGCTCACGCGCCGCCCGGCGCTCGGTGGGTCCCGCAGCCTGCTCCGGGCGGTCGCGGTCACAGGCGCCGGGCCTTGGGCGAGTCGGGGGCCGCCGACGGGAGCCGGAGCCGGGACCTGTCACCTCGGGCGGGAAACAAAAGCCGGGTGAGGACTAGCTGGCGCGACCCACCTCGCCTCCGCGAGGGGGAGCGCGGCGGGGGCGGGGAGCGGCTCTCGCGGCCGCCGGACTCCGCGCCTCCCAGAGGGAGCACCGGCCCCCTGGGCCGGCGGGGCGCAGAGGGGCTCTGCAGTGGGGCTAGGGGCACCCCGCACGCTCGCCTAGAGGCTTGCCCGGCACCGCTCGCTCCAAAGCGCCGCTCCAGGGGCTGAGAACCCGTGCGTGAGGGGGCGCCGGAGCCCGGCGGCCCCCGGACCGCGAAGAAGGGAATTCGGCTCCCGAGGCGTTGCGGCCGCCCGCCCCATCCCTACGGCCATGGCGCCGGTACCTGTCGCCGTGGTTGCTCCTCGGCCGGGTCTCTCTCTGCCTCACCCGCGCGCCGCTCGGCCCCCAGCCCTCCCGGCAGGCCGTCCGCGCGCTGGACGCCGCCGCCCGAGACTGGCAGCGCCCGCGAACCGGCCCGAATCCCCCGGGCAGCGCCCGGCACGGTCCCGCCCCCGCCGGCCGCAGGACCCGCCTTCCATAGGGCCCCGGGGCTGTCAGTCCGCCCCCAAAAGGCGCGCGGGCTGTCGCTCCGCCGGTCCGGATTGGTGGCCGCGCGCCGTCCATGCAAATGAGACCCCGCCCCCGTCCATTTGCACCTCCGCCTTAGTGTAAACTCCGCCTCTCCACAGCAGCCCACGTGTCTGGCCCTTGGCCTTTGTGGGGCCGGAGGGAAGAGATGGAGGAAACTGACCGACGCCCCCTCACACCATCTCTTACCTCCAGAGAAACTCATGCCTAAACAAGCTAGTTGACTTCACTTCTGAATCGTCTCTCTGAAAGCTCTGACCTCCTGTTTGTTTACCCGGCCTACCCCTCGGAGGATGAAGAGAGATAGGCCGGGCTGTTTGTGTCAGGTAAGCGGACTAGATTAGCACCAGGAAGTCAAAGATGCCCAGTTGAGCCTGGCGAAATCCCACTGCGAGTTTAGCATGCAGCATTTCCCCACGGACACTAAGTGACTGTGAAGACAGTGCTTGGCCGTGGCTTTCTGCCGTTCAAGCGTGAGATACGAGGCGATTGAGATGGCAAAGGGCCTTAAAAATGTTTGTGTTCTCTGATCGCCCCCTATCGCACCCCACCCTGCCATCAGCAAAGGGTAGACCTGCTGAGCAAACTCTCCTTAAGGAGGGGCCAAGCTCCTCCAGCCAGAAGGCTGGCTCCCTCTGAGTAGTTCCCCATAAAGATTCAGATGAGGGGCTTGAGTTGGCCGCACCTGGCCTTTAGGAGATAACTAAGTCAATCCCCTCACTGTTAAGAGAACTGAAACCTAAAGTCCCATAGCTATGGAGCTTAATAGTCACCTGTGGAAACCTGATGTCTCATAACCAGATCAGAAGCCACATCTCTTAGCTCCAAATCTGCTCCCTGCATTATGTCATTTTGGTCATTTAGGTGTTTCTGAAGAGCCTCTTCAACAAATCACCATCGCAGCCTTCTGCAGGTGGTGCCTGCAGAAAGGGCAACTAGAACCAACACTGAAACCTCCTCAAGGGCAAGGGGCCTGACTTAATGCCTGGAAGTTTTGCTCTTTACCAGATGCCACTGAAACAATTTATTCATGCAGTAATTCAACAAGGCACTGGTGATTAAACCCAAACCCAACCTTTTATCCTTCAATGATTTGTTCTAAAATTTCCAACACAAGCTGATTAAGAATCTACCAGCATGGGGCGTCTGGGTGGCTCAGTGGGTTAAAGCCTCTGCCTTCGGCTCAGATCATGATCCCAGGGTCCTGGGATCAAGCCCCACATCTGGCTCTCTGCTCAGCGGGGAGCCTGCTTCCTCCCCTCTCTCTGCCTGCCTCTCTGCCTACTTGTAATCTCTGTCTGTCAAATAAATAAATAAAATCTTTTTAAAAAAATCTACCAACAGGGGAGCCTGGGTGGCTTGGTAAACCATGGAACTCTTGGTTTCAACTCAGGTCATGATCTTAGGGTTGTGAAATCAAGCCCCCCAACCCGCCTGGGCTGAGCACAGAGTCCGCTTATTCCTCTCCCTCTGCTCCTCCCCCTGCTCGTGCGCATGCGCTCTCTCAAATAAATTAATTTAAGAAAAGAATCTACTAATAGCAAGTGCTGTGTGCAGAGTATACATAGGTGAAAAGAAACTGTGGCAGCCCTTGAAAGCTTTAGCCAGGGAAATAGTAACATCCACAGTACCTGTCAATACCATTTATGTTACAGTGGGCAGCTCCAAGAAGGAGCAATAGGCTCTTCCTGGGAAAGGCAGAGAAGGCTTCACGGAAGAGGTAACGGCAGAGCTGACTCCTAAAAGATATAGTTTTCAAAGATGGTGTTTGCCAGACGGAGGGATGTGGAAGAGGAAGGAAGGGGATTCCCGGACTGCAGAGGATAGTGTGAGCAGAAAGCACGCAGACCTGGAAAAACCTGGTAATTAAGGGAACAGCGAAGAGCAATATGGGCAAATCTGCAGGGCTGTGTGGTCATGTCACATGCTCTGGGACCAGGCTCTTCCAGGAGGAAGACAGAAAGGCCCCGGAGGCTGCCAGGCTGTGTTGTAACACACCGCAGCAAACAACAACAGGGCCTGTAGATACAGCTGCAGGCTTTTTTTTTTTCTAGGCCAGAGTCTGTAAGGAACAGTCAGTTCCACAGTTCTGATGGCAGCCTGGCTGGCCCCACCCACTCTCAGAAAACCACTCTGGTCACTGCATTTGCCCTCCTTGGCATTTGGAAACACGTGTGCTTGCAATTTCCCCAAACACTGCTGCCCTTCAGAACTCAAAGATAACGTGGGCTATGGCTGTAAACACCTTGGTGTGGGACAGATAGCCCTTTCCTAATGCACAGAGCGGTTCTTTGCAGGGCCTGTTACCAAGCTGGCTTCAGGGGCATGTGACCTGCACTTGGTTTCATGCTCTGCTGTCAGTGTCTTGAGATTCTTCATAATTTTTCAACATTGCATTTTCATTTTGCACCTGGACCTGCAAATTATGTAGCTGGTCCTACCTGTCACTGTCACTGGGAATACTGTGATCCTGCTCAAATCATATCTCATTTTTAAAGTACTTGGCATTCAGTAGGTTTATTCACATGCATTGTATCACTTGAGTCTCACAATGGCAATGTGGGGTAGGTCTGTGTTACTAACCCTATTTATTAGCCAAGAAAACTGAAGTTTGGCAAACTTCTCCAGGTAGTGCCTCAAGGAGGGGCAAAGCTTGTATTTGAACTCAGCCTACAGAAGCCCTATTCCATCTGCTATGGAGCTACCTGTATGTTGATTTCAAAACCCTTTCAAAGGCAGATTTGCACAGGAAGGATGTATTGGGGGTTTTTGTTTTTGTTTTAAGAAAGCGCTACACCCAACATGGGGCTTGAACTCATGACCCTGAGATCAAGAGTTGCATGCTAAAAAAAAAAAAAGAATTGCATGCTATAATGGCTGAGGCAGCCAGGTGCCCCAAGGATGCATTGTTTTAAGAGTCAGAACACATGGTGGAGTGAATATATATCATTTCATGGCTGCTTATCACATCTGCACAATTTTTCATTAATTTTGAAAAAAATTCAGCCATTGTATGTTCAAATACTGTTTCTGACTCTTTCCTTCTGGGCCCCCAGCTGAAATACCTATTAGATCTTCTCACTACATCCTTTTCTTTTATTTTTATTTTTTCTATTTTTTGTTCTTCAATGCTTTGTTCTAAAACTTTCTTGTGACTATTTTTCACTTCACTAATTCTGTCTTCAGCTTTTTATTTTTTTTTTTTTTAAAGATTTTATGTATTTATTTAACAGATCGATATAGCGAGAGAGGGAACATAAGCGGGGTGGGAGGGTGGGGGGAGGTGTGGTGAGAAAGGGAGAAACAGGCTTCCCTCTGAGCAGAGAGCCTGATGTGGGGCTCCATGTGAGGCTGGATGCAGGGCTCAATGTGGAGATCGATGTGGGGCTCAATCCCAATACCAGAATCATGACCCGAGCTGAAGGCAGACACTTAACAACTAAGCCACCCAGGCGCCCCTTTAGCTTTTTAAAAAATTCTCCTCTTGGGGTGCCTGACAGGCAACTCTTCATCTCAGGCTCATGAGTTCAAGCCCCACGTTGGGTGTGGAGTCTACTTAAAAAAAAATTATCTTTTTAAATGCATCCATCAAGCTCTTAATTTGTTTTTTGGTTTGTTTGGGTTTGGTTTGGTTTTGGTTTTTAGTTCCAAAATTTCTCTTTGGGTCTTTTTCAGATCTGCTTTGTCACTTCTTATATCTCTTATATCTCTTGACTTGCTGTAATTTTCAAGCTCAGCTTTTCTCTCTTTAAACAGAGAAAGTGTAGTTGTTTGATGGCTTGTGTCTGTTATTTTCAATCTAGTGTCCCTATGGGCCTGCTTCTGTTGTCAGTTTTTACTATTGGTTCTTTCTCATGTGGTTTTATCTCCTCATGTACCTGGTTATATTTTGGACATTGTATTTGAAAAATCATTTGCGGGAACAATAATAATATCTTCCTCCCAAAAGGATTTCCATTGGTTTCTGCAGGCATCTGGGGACACTAGCAAGCTAGGATCACCTTAACTCAGTTTCAGGGCTTCTGATTCTCTGAGCATCCCAGGTGACTTGAAGCTGGAGGACAGTTTGTGGGACGGTTTGTTTATTTATGGTTCCTCCTTACCCAATGTTGCAGTTCCTTGAGGTTCTAGTCAAAGATTGGGAGTTGTTTTAGTTATATATTGTTTCACAGCAAACTATCCCCAAATTTAGCAGTTTAAAACAGATGTCAGTGGACTTTTTCTTAAAGGGCCAGATGGTAAATATTTTAGATTTTCAGGCCATATGGTCTCTGTTACAACTACTCAGCTCTGTCATTATGTAGTTAAAATTAACCATAGACCATACATGAATGAATGGCATGGCTTTGTTCTAATAAAACTTTATTTGCAAAGCCAGGCAGTCATTCCCATGCTGGTAAAAAACGTGAGTGAAAAACCCACAACTAACATCATGCTCAATGGTGAAAGACTAGATACCTTCTTTAAGAAAAAGACAAGGAACAAGACAAGGATATCCACTCTTGCCACTTCTATTTAATATTGTATTGGAGGTTTTAGCCAGATGATTAGGCAAGAAATAGAAATTAAAAGGCATCCAGATTGGAAAGGAAGAAATAAAACTATCTCTACTCACAGATGACATGATCTTGTATATAGAAAATACTAAAGAGGAGTGCCTGGGTGGTTCAGACTGTTAAGTGTCCGACTCTTGATTTCAGCTCAGATCATGGTCTCAAGATCCTGAGAAAGAGCCCTGTGTTGGGCTCTGTGCTCAGCAGGAAGTCTGTTTCTCTCCTTTTCCCTCTGCTCCTCCCCTAGCTCACTCTCCTATGCTCACTTTCTCTCTCTAAAATAAATAAATAATCTTCTTTTTAAAATAAAAACTTAAAAAAAAAATACTGGGGCGTCTGGGTGGCTCAGTCGTTAAGCGTCTGTCTTCGCCTCAGGTCGAAGCCCCAAATCGGGCTCCCTGCTCCACCAGAAGCCCGCTTCTCCCTCTCCTACTCCCCCTGCTTGTGTTCCCTCTCTCAGTGTGTCTGTCAAATAAAGAAATAAAATCTTTTTTTTTGTTTTAAATACTGTCTTTTTTTTTTTTTTAAATATTTATTTATTTATTTGACAGAGAGAGATCATAGGTAGGCAGAGAGAGAGAGAAGGAAGCAGGCTCCCCGCCAAGCAGAGAGCCCCATGCGGGACTGGATCCCTGGACCCTAAGACCAATGACCTGAGCCTAAGGCAGAGGCTTAACCCACTGAGCCACCCAGGCACCCAAAAAATAAAATCTTTTACAAAAAATAAAAGAAAGAAGAAAATACTAAGGAAGCCACATAAAAACTGTTAGAACTATTAAGTGAATTCAGGGGCACCTGACTGGCTCAGTCAGTAGAACATGTGACTCTTGATCTTGGGGTTGTGAGTTTAAGCCCCACATTGGGAGTAGAGCTTACTTAAAAAAATAATAATAAACGAATCCAGCAAGTTTGTAGGAAACAAGGTAAGTCATAAAAATCAACTATATTTCTATACACTTCCAGTGAACAATGCAAAAATGAAATTAAAGAAATTTTTCATTTATATAGCTGAAAAAGAATAAAACACTGGGGCGCCTAGTTGGCTCAATCCTGTTAGAGCATGTGACTCTTGATCTTGGGGTTATTAGTTCAAGCCCCACGTTGTTTGTAGAGCCTACTTTTAAAAATAATAATAGGGGCACCTGACTGACTCAGTTGGTGTAACATGAAACCCTTGATCTCGGGGTTCTGGGTTTGAGCCCCATGTTGAGTATAGAGATTACTTAAAAATAAAATATCGGAGAGCCAGTGTGTCTCAGTTGGTTGCGCATCTGCCTTTGGCTCAGATCATGATCTCAGGGTCCTGGGATTGAGTCCCACATTGGGCTCCCTGCTCAGCAGGGAGTCTGCTTCTCCCTCTCCCCCTGCCACTCCCTCTGCTAGTGCTCTCTCTCAAATAGATAAAAAAAAAACTTTAAAATAAACAAATCTTAAATAATAATAATAAAATACTTAGGAATAAATTTAACAAAGGTGCCAAAATTGTACTCTGAAAACTATAAAACATTGTTGAAAGAAATTAAAGAAGACGTATATAATCAGAGAAATGTTCTATGTCCACGCATCAAAAGACTTAACATTGTTAAGATGGGAATACTACCCAAATTATCCACAAATTCAACGCAATCCCAGCAGAGTCCCAGCTGACTTCATTATAGAAGTCAACAAGTTGATTCTAAAATTCATATAGAATTACAAGGAACCCAGAATAGCCAAAACAGTATTTAAAAAGAAAAATGGGGCACCTGGGTGGTTCAGTCAGTTAAGCATCTGACTCTTGATTTCTTTTTTTTTTTTATTTGACAGACAGAGATCACAAGTAGGCAGAGAGAGAGGAGGAAGCAGGCTCCCCGCTGAGCAGAGAGCCCGATGTGGGGCTCGATCCCAGGACCCTGAGATCATGACCTGAGCCGAAGGCAGAGGCATTAACCCACTGAGCCACCCAGGCACCCCCTGACTCTTGATTTCAGTTCCAGTTGTGATATCAGGGTTGTGGGATAGAGCCCTGAATCAGGCTTCCCCCACCCCACCCCGCTCAGCAGGGAGTCTGCTTCTCTCTCCCTTTCCCCATGCCCCTCCACCTGCATCCTTTCTCTCTCTCTCTCTCAAATAAAAAGATAAATCTTTTTTGAAAAAGAAAAACAGGGGGTGATTGGCTGGCTCAGTCAGTAGAGCATGTAACTCCTGTTTTCAGGGTTTTGAGTTTGAGCCCCAGGTTGGGTATAAAGATTGTTTAAAAATAAAGTCTTGGGGCGCCTGGGTGGCTCAGTGGATTAAAGCCTCTGCCTTCGGCTCAGGTCATGATCTCAGGGTCCTGGGATCGAGCCCCATATCGGGCCTCTCTGCTCAGCAGAGAGTCGGCTTCCCTTCCTCTCTCTGCCTGCCTCTCTGCCTACTTGTGATCTCTCTCTATCAAATAAATAAATAAAATCTTTTAAAAAAAATAAAGTCTTTAAAAATAAATATATAGTAAACAAACAAATAAATAAAAAGAAGAACAAGGGGCGCCTGGCTGTTTCGGTCAGTAGAACATGCGACTCTTGATCTTGGGGTTGTGAGTTCAAGCCCCTCATTGGGTGTGGAGCTTACTTAAAAAATAAATAAGTAAATAGAAAAATTAGAAGGACTCAAATTTCCTGATTTCAAAATGTTTTACAAAGCAACAGTAACTAATGCTTGGTACTGCTACAAGGATAGACATGTAGATCAATGAAATGGAATTGGGAGTCCAGAAATAAACCTATACACATCCATGGTCAGCTGATTTTCAATAAGGGTACTAAGCATTGGTGAGTAGGTGGAGAAATTGGAAGCCTTGTGCATTGCCAGTGGATTGTAAAATAGTATGGAAAATAGTTTGGCACTTCCTAAAATGTTAAATATCTAATTAGCATATGACCCAGCAATTCCACTCTTGGATATATACCCAAAAGAACTGAAAACAGGGACTCAAACAGGTACTTGTACACTAACCTATATATTAGCATCATTCATAATAGCCATTCATAATAGAAGGTCTAGCAACTGATGTTCAAAAGAGCCCAAATGTCTATCAGCTGATGAACAGATAAGCAAAATGTGGTATATCCATACAATGGAATATTATTTTGCCATTAAAAAGAACGAAGTACTGACAGAAGCAATGATATAGATGATCCTCAAAGATGTTACACTAACTTAAAAAAGCTAATCACAAAAGACTGCATATTATATTATTCCATTCATATGAGATGTCCAGAACAGAGAAGACAGAAGACTGGAAGTAGATTGGTGACTGCTAGGGACTGGGAGTATAGGGGAAGGGTACAGGGTTTCTTTTTGAGGTGATAAAAATGTTCTAAGGTTGATTGTGTGATAGTTGTATATATCTGTGAACATACTAAAGACCACTGAGTTGCATACTTAAAGTGGGTAAATTGGGGCTGCCTGGGTGGCTCAGTTAGTTAAGCCTTGGCCTTCAGCTCAGGTCATGATCCCAGGGTCCTGAGATTGAGCCCCGCATCAGGCTCTCTGCTCAGCCGGGAGCCTGCTTCCCCCTCTCTCTCTGCCTCTCTCTCTGCCTGCCTCTCTGCCTACGTGTGATCTCTCCATCTGTCAAATAAAGAAATAAAAATCCTTTTAAAAAAAGAAAGAAAGAGGGATGCCTGGGTGGCTCAGAGGGTTAAGCCTCTGCCTTCCGCTCGGGTCGTGATCTCAGGGTCCTGGGATCGAGTCCCGCGTCAGGCTCTCTGCTCGGCGGGGAGCCTGCTTCCCCACCTGCCTGCCTCTCTGCCTACTTGTGATCTCTCTCTGTGTCAAATAAATAAATAATAAAAAAATCTTTAAAAAAAGAAAGAAAGAAAGAAAAGGCAGCCATCTACGGACTATAGTTTGCTTACTCCTGACTTAAAACAACAACTATTCTAGGGGTACCTGTGTGGCTTACTCAGCTAAACAACTGACTCTTGGTTTCAGCTCAGGTCATGGTCTCAGTCTCATGAGATCAAGCCCCACTCGGGCTCTGTGCTTAGTGCAGAGTCTGTTTGGGACTCTCTCTTCCTTTCCCTCTGCACCTCCCCTCCTCAAATAAATAAATAAATAAATAAATATTTTTTTAAAAATATTTTTAAAAACTATTCTATTTAGTTGCTTACAGTGCTGCAGTTTGGAGCAGTGACAACTGGTCTCTGTGTGGCATCACCTGGGGCAGCTTGACCAGTCCTAAATGATCTACTTCCAAGATGGCCTTACTCAAATGGAGGGCAAGTGGGACTTCAGCTGAGATATTGGCGAGGGTCATAGGTTCTTCTCCACAAGGTCTCTCCATGAGGGTAGGTGGGTTTGTCACAGTATGCTTGTCTCAAGATAATTGGACCTTTACGTGATGACTGGTTTCCTCTAAAGAGCAAATGTGGAAGCTGCCAGCCCTTCTACAGGTTTAGATCTGGAACCAACAGTGTCATTGCCACCATGTTATGTCGATGAAAGCAGGTCACAGGCCACCAGGTTCAAGGGGAGGGAACAAATAATAATGTGAGTACAGATATATGGTTTACTGGATGTCACTAAAATAATAATCTATCAGTCTTCCCCCTGTCCCCTAATGTTTCACTTCTTCCCCTATGCAAAACCCCCCCCCCCGACACAGAATCTAACCTCATAGCTCTACCAGGATTGGGTTTGAGGTCCATAATTTCATGATCTGAATCAAATCTAGGTATGAATGATATTTCTCAAGTGATCCTCCTCTGTTTTTGACAACCTTTGAACTAAAGAGACAAGTTATCTGCTCCCCATAGGAAAACCCCTAAATATATTCTCTTTAAAAAGGAGGAACTGGTGGGACGCCTGGGTGGCTCAGTTGGTTAAGCGGCTGCCTTCGGCTCAGGTCATGATCCCAGCGTCCTGGGATCGAGTCCCACATCGGGCTCCTTGCTCAGCAGTGAGCCTGCTTCTCCCTCTGCCTCTGCCTGCCACTCTGTCTGCCTGTGCTCTCTCTCTCTCTCTAACTAATAAATAAAATCTTAAAATAAATAAATAAATCAATAAATAAAATAAAAAGAAGGAACTGGGGACGCCTGGGAGGCTCAGTCGGTTAAGTGGCTACCTTCAGTTCAGGTCATGATCCTAGCATCCCGGGATCGAGTCCTGCATCGGGCTCCTCACTCGGCAGGGAGCCTACTTCTCACTCTGCTTGCTTTGCCTGCTGTTCCCCCTGCTTGTGCGTTCTCTCTATATATATTAAATAAATAAAAAATCTTTTTAAAATTTTTTAAAAAAATAAAAAGGAGGAACTGGCAGAAACATAGCAACCACAAGTCCATAGCAATTCTGAAATCCAGCTGGGTACATATTGCCATTCCTTAGTTAGCTCCCATTTCTTATGGTAGCTGGACTTATTACACGGCAACTTGCTTCCCTCAGAGCCAAAATATGGAAGCCACCTTCTTAAGGCTTCAACTAGCCCAGGTGCAACATTGCTTCCATCACATTCTATTTGGCAAAATGGGTCACAGAGCCTGCCCAGAGTTAAGGGGAGCACACGGAGCGTGAATACCCATACCCATGGTTCACTGGGGATTATCAAAGTAATAGTCTACCACAGGGGTGGTTTATCAGAGCTCCAACCTTGGGAGGCTCTGCATGCCAACTTTGTACCCCTAATCCTAATAAGCTTTTGAAGCACAGCTCAACCTCTCTGATGACTCAAATTGGCAAATGCCCCTTTAACAAAGGCAGCCCCAAGTGCTGGCCTCACTTCTCTGCTTGGGTTGCCAACTTTAATAAATAAAAATACAGGATGTCCAGTTAAATTTGAATTTTGAATAAACAGCCTCTTTTTAGTATGAGTATTTCACAAGTATGACATGGGCACACTTATGCTAAAAAATAATTTGTTGTTTATCTGAAATTCAAATTTGACTGGGACATACACTAAAAAAAAAAATTGTTGGTTATCTGAAATTCAAATATACCTGAAATCCTGTATTTTATCTGGCAGCTCTGATCTCCCTGGATTACTATCTTTTCATGTATCTTGCTTCAGTAATTCCTCACTATCTTGTTAGATTTTTGATGCTTTTAAGATTTTTAAAAAGATTTTCTTTATTGGGGCACCTGGGTGGCTCAGTGGGTTAAGCCTCTACCTTCGGCTCAAGTCATGATCTCAGGGTCCTGGGATCGAGCCCCGCATCAGGCTCTCTGCTCAGGAGGGAGCCTGCTTCTCCCTCTCTCTCTGCCTGCCTCTCTGCCTACTTGTGATCTCTCTCTGTCAAATAAATAAATAAAATCTTATAAAAAAAAGATTTTCTTTATTGACAGAAAGAGACAGCTAGAGAGGGAACACAAGCAGGGGGAGTGGGAGAGGGAGAGCAGGCTTCCTGATGAGCAGGGAGCCCGATGAGGGGATCGATCCCAGAAC
>ML102964.1:49008-60799 GCA_003697995.1 Taxidea taxus jeffersonii
CTGGGACCATGACCCGAGCTGAAGGCAGACGCTTATGGACTGAGCCACCCAGGTGCCCCAGTGCTTTTAAATTTAAAAATATTTCGGGAGGTGCCTGGGTGGCTCAGTGGGTTAAAGCCTTTGGCTCAGGTCATGATCTCAGTTCCTGGGATTGAGCCCCACATTGGGCTCTCTGCTCAGCATTGAGCCTGCTCCCTCCTCTCTCTGCCTGCCTCTCTGCCTACTTGTGATCTCTGTCTGTCAAATAAATAAATAAAATCTTTAAAAAAAAATATTTCGGGATGCCTGGGTGGCTCAGTCAGTTAAGGGTCTGCCTTCTGGGCAGGTCATGATCTCAAGATCCTGGGACAAGAGATGAGTCTGCTTCTCCCTCTGCCTGCTGCTCCTCTGCTTGTGTGCTCTTCTCTCTCTTTCTCTCCGACAAATAAATAAAATCTTTTTTTAGATTTTAAGGGGCGCCTGGGTGGCTCTGTGGGTTAAAACCTCTGCCTTCGGCTCAGGTTGTGATCCCAGGGTCCTGGGATCCAGCCCTACATCAGGCTCTCTGCTCAGCAGGAATCCTGCTTCCTCCCCTCTCTCTCTCTGCCTGCCTCTCTGCCTGCTTGTGATCTCTGTCAAGTAAAAAAAATTTTTTTTTAAATTTTAAAAAAGATTTTAAAATATATATATATATTTTTAAAGATTTTATTTATTCATTAGTTAGAGAGAGTGAGCACAGGCAGACAGAGAGGCAGGCAGAGGTAGAGGGAGAAGCAGGCTCCCTGCCGAGCAAGGAGCCCGATGTGGGACTCCATCCCAGGACGCTGGGATCATGACTTGAGCTGAAGGCAGCCGCTTAACCAACTGAGCCACCCAGGCATCCCAAGATTTTAAAATATTTTAAGATTTAATGTAGTTGTTTCTGACAGGAGGATTGGTCCATATTCTAAGTGGCTTTTCTATATTTGGAAGAATTCCCCTATTATGCGTTTTTTCTAAAGATTTTATTTATTCATTTGAAGACAGAGATCACAAGAAGGCAGATAGGCAGGCAGAGAGAGGGGAAGGGAAGCAGGGTCCCTGCTGAGCAGAGAGCCTGATGCAGGGCTCCATCCCAGGACCCTGAGATCATGACCTGGGCCAAAGGCAGAGGCTTTAACCCACTGAGCCATCCAGGCACCCCTCCCCTATTATGAGTTTTGTCCTCAACCTATAAGTCAGAGCTCAAATTCCCAGCCTCCCTGGCAACTAGAACATGGACATGTGACCTAACTCTACCAATCACACACCCAAGGGGAACTTCAATTTGGAAGTGCCGAACATGAGGCTTGGTGAAGGATTCCCACTTTTTCTTGGACAGCTGGCTATAACTATATCAGTTTTTAAAAATGAGGCAAATCGGGACGCCTGGGTGGCTCAGTTGGTTAAGCGGCTGCCTTCGGCTCAGGTCATGATCCCAGCATCCTGGGATTGAGTCCCGCATAGCATCCTGGGATTGAGTCCCGCATCGGGCTCCTTGCTTGGCAAGGAGCCTGCTTCTCCCTCTGCCTCTGCCTGCCTCTCTGTCTGCCTGTGTTTGTTCTTGCTCTCTCTCTCTCTCTGACAAATAAATAAATAAAATCTTAAAAAAAAAAAATGAGGCAAATCTATGTATACTATAGCAGAGATTGTTGGTCATTCCCCGATATCCATTATCCTCAGGGCACCTGGGTGGCTCAGTCAGTGCAGCGTCTGCTTTTGGCTCAGGTTGTAATCTCAGGGTCTTGGGATTGGGTCCCCCATCGGGCTCCCTGCTCAGTAGGGCATCTGCTTATCCCTCTCCTTCTGTGCTCTCTCTTAAATAAATAAAATCTTTTAAAAAAAATCTATTCCCCTCATCTCCTGATTTTCAACATGATACATAGCTACCTAGAATAAAGAATATTTCCCAGGGGCACCTGGCGGGCTCAGTTGGTAGAATATGTGAGTCTTGATCTCAGGGACATGAGTTCAAGCCCCACATTGAGCATGGAGGCTACTTAAAAGAAAAAAAAAATGTTTCCCAGCTAGGGAAACAGCTAGGTGTATCCCTATGTTCCAGCCAATGAGAGTTGAGCAGAAAACTCATGAGAAGTATCACTAATGGGAGGAAGCATGTTCCTCTCTTTCCTTTTCTCTTTCTGTTGGCTAGATGCAGATGTAATGGGTGGAGCTCAGACAGACATTTTGGACCATGAAGTAGGGCCCCATGTTGAGGATGTCATAGCAAAAGGCAGAAGGAATCTGATAATTGTTGGGTCCTAGTGTTGCCTGGCTACTTAATTCTAGATTTTATCAATAAGAGATAAATCAATGTCCAATCTTACAAGGCAATGGTAATTTTTAATTTCTGTCACTCACAGCTGAATATAGTCTTAAATGATACATCTGTTGATGTGGAATGATTTCTAAGATAAATTGTTAAGTGAAAAAAGCAAGGTGCAGAATGTATGCAGTATGGTGCTTTTTGAGGGGGGAATTGCAAATAGATAGATCTATGTTTGTATATGAGCAACCTTTTCCAAAAGGATACACTGTTTGAATATTTATTATGTACAAATATTACCTATTCAAAAGCTAACTTAAAAAAAAAATAAAAAATCTAAAATTAGTTAAAAGGGTCCCCTGGGTGGCTCAGTCGGTTAAGCATCTGCCTTCAGCTCAGGTCATGATCCCTGGGTCCTGGGATCAAGTCCAGCGTCGGGTCTCCTGCTCACCAGGGAGCCTACTTTTCCCTCTGCCTCTGGCTCTCTCTCCCTCTGTCTCTCATGAATAAATAAAGGGAATCTAAAGAAAATTAAAACTAAATAAAAAAATAAAACTAGTTAATAATGTGAAATGTTTGACACTTTTAAGCCACAGTAATTTGGTGAAATGATGGTCAATTTTCCTCTTTCTATTTTTGTATATTTTTAGATTTCTAAAGCATATTTACATGCAAAATTGAATAGGCCCAGACAATACAAATAATTTATGTTTTAAATATTTGTATTTTGTTGATGTGCACAGCCTTTAATTCCAGGACTTCAAAGGCCAATATGCTGAATGCATCCTTGGGACTGCAAAGCCTTTCTATCTATCAGTCACTGTTCTAGGTAAATAAAAGAGACAAGATGCCTCTGTTCATGGACTTAAGGTTCTCATGGGGCAGAGAACAAGTAGACAAAAAAATTCTATCAGATAGGGCTCACTGCTACAAAGAACACAAAGAGGGTAAGTGGGATAAGGGCGCCTGGGTGGCTCAGTGGGTTGAGGCCTCTGCCTTCGGCTCAGGTCGTGATCCCAGGTCCTGGGATCGAGCCCCACATCGGGCTCTCTGCTCAGCAGGAAGCCTGCTTCCTCCTCTCTCTCTGCTTGCCTCTCTGCCTGTTTGTGATCTCTCTGTCAAATAAATAAATAAAATTTTTTTAAAAAAAAAAGTGCTGAGGCCACCATTAGAGGAGAATGAAAGTCTTCAAGGAGGTGACATTTGTGCTGAAGCCTGAATGATAAGAAGGGGTCAGTTATGGAAATTTCAAGAGGATGAGAAATCCGGGAAAGGGACCTAGAGCATGGGAGAAACAGAGAAATGGTTGGAGAGCTGGGGAGAATTGTGTGGGCAGGAGGAATGGGGGGGGTGTGCGTATGTGTACCTTGGTGAGAGACCATTACACACCTAACCAGAATTACTAAAATTACAAGAGACCAACAACACCAAGAGCTGGCAAGATGTAGAACAACTGGAATTCTCACACGTTGCTGGTGGGAACATAACACATTCACTTCAAAACACGGTTTGGTGGTTTCTTTTGAAGTTAAACCTCCGCTTACCGGGGAGCCTGGGTGGCTCAGTCGGTTAAGCGGCCAACTCTTGATCTCAGCTCAGGTCTTGATCACAAGATCCTGAGTTCAAGCTCTACACTGAGTTCCGTGATGGGTGTGGAGTCTACTTAAATGAAAAACAAAAACATAAACATAAACTTACCATATAACTCACCAATTCTGCTCCCAAGCGAAATAGAAACATGTTCACAAAAAGAGTTGTGGAAGAATGTTCACAGCAACTTTTTTCACAATAGCCCTGAACTACAAACAACCCCAATCTACATCAACCAGAGAATGAGTGAACGGATTGTGGTGTAGCCATACAGCGGAACACAGAACAGCAACGAAAAGGAACAGGTTATTAATAGGAGCAAAAAACACAGACAACCCTCACAAACGTTATGTGGAGCAAAAGAAGCTGGCAGGGAAAAGAGTCCATACCGGGTGATTCCTTGTATCTGAAATTCTAGGAAACCCCAATCTAACCCAAAGCAGCACAGGGCAGATTAGGGGCTCCTGGGGCCAGGTGGGGATAGATTGATTACAAAATGGAACAAGGAAACTTTTAGAGTGACAGAAACGATCTGTATTGTGATAGAGGTTACACAAGTAAACACATTTGTTGAAACTCATAAAACAATGCTCCTACATGAGTACACTGCATTATATGTAAATTCCGCCTCCGTAAAGTTGATCCAACCCACACACACAAGGTGCGTGCCTATTTCTTAGCCTGGTACATTATCTGTCTGTTTCTCTCTGTATTTTCTAGGCAGTAGCTGGCAAGTAATAATTTCTCACCTGCTCCCTTGTTTTTTCCCCTACCCCTAACCCCAGAGAGAAGTGTGACACCCAGAACTTCTAACTTTTGAGCCTGACTTCATCACCTCAGCCCTCACCACAGAAATGTTCATCTACATTTTACAGAGAACACAGTCCAATGTGGCAAAGTCAGCACAAGTGCTTTCCCTGCAGGCCTCTCTGGTGAATTGAGGGGAGTTCCTCAAAGCCCTGGAAGAGTTTCTTTCCTCTGCCAGCTAATGCCTGAAATTCTTGGTCCGAGTATCATCCTTTTGGTGTCAGGACTTTAGGAGCCTGGGAAGGGAGGTAGCCCCAGTTTTGCTGAGTTCAGTCCCCAGTGAATGTTCCATGCAACAAATGGGCCCCACAGGGACAGAGGTGAGTGACATCCAGGCCCTGCCACTGAAGCACCTACAGTCTTGGCTGAGGGGTCTTGGTACAGTGGGCCTGAGATGGCCAGGAACTTGCTGGAAACACAGACTTCCGAGTCCCTAGGAGATTCTTCTTTGGGTGGGGCATTTTTGGTCTGCTGCAGACCATCTTTGAGAAACAGTGGCTGGGACAGGAGAAATACTGAAACCATTTAGAATAAAATATGGCTGAAATTGTTCCAAATTTGACGAATGCACCACAAGCAGGATAAATACACAAGAAATCGCACCACGGCACAACTTGCTAAGAAACAAAGGCCAAAAAACAAAAACAGTGATCTAGAGAAACTTGGTTCCCGGGATTTAAGAGAGATTTTGCAGGGTGTAAGGCATTGGCAGAAAGTCCCAGAAGTGTGTGAGAAGGGCAAAATAGGGGGGAAGGTAAACCTGAGAGTTCAAAAAGAACTGTCAAGGTCTTCTTGGTTTGCAAACCTGTTGGGCCTGGCATGGGGAAGGGCCCAGGCTCTGTTTTTGTTTTTTTAAGATTTTATTTATTTATTTGACAGAGAGAGAGATCACAAGTAGGCAGAGAGGCAGGCAGGGGGAGAGGGGGAAACAGGCTTCCTGCTGAGCAGAGAGCCTTATGTGGGGCTCGATCCCAGGACTCTGAGATCATGACCTAGGCCGGAAGGCAGAGGCTCAACCCACTGAGCCACCCAGGGGCCCCAGGATCTGTGTTATAAGATAATCCCCTCTCCACTTTCCCCTTTGCTGGGAAGAGCCAGATTGGTACCCTGTCCCAACGTTGTTCTGAGAGATCTTCGGGCTGTCACTGGATACCTAGATGCTGCTCTGACCCTGTCCCGCAAACAGCCAGGGGTATTTCCCAAGCCTGGATGCATGCTGGACTAGGAGATGGCTGCCCCCGAGGAGACACAGAAGCACCAATGCCTACTCTCTGGGGACCTAGCTCTGATGCCTGGAACCTGGCTGACCCTCAGACTGAAATTGGCCTTGTGCCCCGTGAACTCCCAGAAAGCATTTACTCAGGTTTCTTTGCTTTGCTTCCCTGTCCAGGCCCAACAAGCACGGATCAGAATTAATCATATCCCAAGAAGCCAGTGTATCAGCCTAGGGGCTTACGTGGGCAGGCGAAAAAGAGGGAAGACTGACTCAAGCATTTGGTGGGTGAAGAGGACATGGCTTAGGTCAACAGGAACCACATCCTGGAGGAGAACTCTGGGACTAGAGACAGGTAGCATCAAAGGCCAAATCTTGTGGCCTAAGAGAGGGATAACCCAGTGAAATTGGCATCCTTAGGAAGGCCCTTGGCTACAGTATTCATATTAGCTAATGTCCACCAGGCACTTATTGGAAGTTGGGCCATGTTCTAGATGCTTTATATGTCTTCACTAATTCAATCTTCAAAAACAGACTAAGGAAACTGTAGCACAGAGAAGTTCAATGATCTGCCAAGCCAGCAAGTGGCAGAGCTGGGTCTCTTCCCCTAAGCTCCGCCACCTTTCAGAAGTGAGCATAGGGAGACTGAAAATGTTGGTTGGTGATGGTTACCTACCTGCCTGGTGGTCTCACCTCCCACTACATCTCTCTTGCCCCCTGCTTGGCTGCCCAACTCTTCCTACTACCAAACCTGGGGGTCCAAGCATGTCCTTCTCCTTTTTCTCCAGTTATCAAAATCTTTCAAGACTCACTCCAAATGTCACCTCTTCCAGAAAACCCTCACAGACATCCCTGGCTGGAACAACTCTGTCCCTGGCTGGTGTGCTGAGATAGGATGTTCTTTCAGCATCGGCCATAATTCACTTGGCATTAGGTCACTTCTCAGTGGATCTGGCTTCCTGGCAGCTTAAGCACAGAGATCGCTCAGTATGTAGCCAACACCTGCCTGTGTCACGGGCAGGAGGTCATGGTAAGTGGGTCATTAGAAGGTCTTCAGGACCTCTCTCTTCACTGACTTGAAAAAACTTAGGCTTGGAAATCCATATAAATTCCATGTAAAAGGCAAGAAGATAAAATGAAAATAGGATGTATGGGATTTTACTCTCAAAATCTATTTTTAAGGGGTGCCTGGGGGCTCAGTTGGTTAAGCCTCTGCCTTCAGCTCAGGTCAAGATCCCGGGGTTTTGGGATTGAGCCCCGCTTCAGGAAGTGGGGAGCCTGCTTCTCCCTTTCCCTCTGCCACCCCCCGTGCTTTTACTCTTTCTCTCTCTCTCTGCCAGATGAATAAAAAATAAAAAAATCTTTTAAAAATCTATTTTTAAAATTTTTTTCTGGGGCATCTGGGTGGCTCAGATGTTAAACATCTACCTTCGGCTCAGGTCATGATCCAGGGTCCTGTGATCGAGTCCCACTTCAGGCTCCCTGCTCAGAGGGGAGCCTGCTTCTCCCTCTCCCACACCCCCTGCTTGTGTTCCCTCTCTCACTGTGTCTTTCTCTGTCAAATAAATAAATAAAAAATCTTAAAAAATTTTTTTTCTATGTCCTCTGAGATAAAATAGCTTTGGCATAGCAGACATCTCACATGAATGAAGATGAGCCCTACTTCTTCAGTGCATTAAATTTTAATGAGTTCATTCATTCATTCATCAAACATTAAATGAATCTGGTTGCTCAAAGCTACATAAGTTGGCAAATATGTAAGACAGGGAGTGAGGCAGCATAGTGCAGGGCTGAACTGTACAGACTCTTTGGCTGAAATGGCTGTGTGTAAATCCCACTCTACCACTTATTAGACATACCACTTTATTATTTTTTTAATTTTTTAAAGATTTTATTTATTTTTGCAAGAGAGCAAGCGAGCACATGTACACAAGTGATGGGGGAGGGGCAGAGGGAGAAGCAGGCTCCCCACCCAGCAGAGAGCCAAATGTGAGACTTGATCCCAGGACCCAGGATCATGACCTGAGCCAAAGATAGACACTTCACTGACTGAGGCGCCCAGGCATGCCACTTTAGGTAAAGAAATCACTTAAACTCTCTGTGTATCCACTTTCCCACCTATAAGATGGAAATTATAATTACAGTACCTGTCAAGGTTGTGAGGATTAAATGAGCTAATGTGTACTAATAAATATAATTATCTGTTTTTATGTAATATCTAAATCAATCAGAAGTGTGCCTGCTATGTAGAAATGTTGGCTTTTAAGTCATTATTTGTCAGCGTTATGTTAAATTGTGTTTTTTTGTTTTACTTTTTTTTTTTTTAGAGAGGAGGTTGAGGGGCAGAGGGAGAAGGAGAGAGAATCTCAAGCAGACTCCATGCCTAGTGCAGAGCCTGACATAGGGCTTGATCCCACGACCCTGAGATCATGACCTGAGCTGAAATCAAGAGTTGGACGCTTCAGCGACTGAGCTATCCAGGTGCCCCTAAAATGTGTTCTAAGAGAGAACGAGAAAGGACCCCTCAGTCTAGAAAGATAAAGAGGCCCTTGCTAGGTCAAGGAGGGGACAGGCATTCCAGGAAATAGGAACAGCACATACAAAGGCTCAGATGTGTACACCAGCGTGGCCAGTTAGGGGAACAGGGAGGTTGGGACGTAGTGTGTAGCTGAGGGCAGGCTGAAAGGGGCAGGGGTCACATGTGCTGTGCAGAAAGGCCTGGCTCTCCCATGTCAGGCAGTCAATACCTCTGTTCTGATGGTGATGGTGAGCCAGTAAAGGGCTCTCAGTTACAGATCAGTTGTGTGTTTGAGGCAGCTGGTTCTGGCAGCAGAGTGAGGGATGATACAAGGCTGGAGGTGAGACTCCCTCCCCCAATTAGGAGCCCCAGGAGGGAAGGGGTAAGCGATACTGAAACCGTGGCAGTAAGCCCTGAAAGGAGGGACTGCATGAGAAGGATGGAACGAGAATCACCCAGGGGAAGGGTGACTGACGGGATGGGGTAGGGGAGGACAGATCTGGGGCGGCCTCTCAGCTCCACTCTTCGAGCTGTTCCGCCCATGGGGCAGTTCCATGAGACCCAGGCACATACGCACTCTTAGAAGATAGTTGCTATCTCTTACTCATTTCTGTATTTTCCCCCTCACCGTCCCTAGCCGCCCCAGCACCTTGCCAGGCCCATGCTGTGTGCCCAGTGACTCCAGCTGAACTGGGTTTCATGGAATCCAAGCTTGCTTCCCACCCAGCTCCTAGGTTGAGTAATTGTGTCGAATGCAACCACTCTGCCCTCACCATTCTCTGGCTGCGCTGCCCTGGAAGTGGCCAAGAAAAGCCCCCTCCCCCCCCAAGGGAGGTGGGCCAGCCTGCCTAGGACCCTGCCGTCAGGCCCAGAGGTGCCACATCAACCTTGGGACTGGGCCCTCTTCAAAGCCTTCCTACCTCTCTGTGGGAAGAGACTATGAGCCTAAGACCCCTGCAGCAACAGGAGGAATGGGTGGAATGGAGGCGAGGGCCTGCCAGTGAAAGCAATGAGATCAGCCTCACATCTTCCGGTCGGTCCCGCAAAACGATGGCTACTTGAAGGCATCTGTTCACAGAAGTGATGGAAACCTTACCCATCCCCCCGCCCCGCCCCGCCCAGGGCCCCCATTCCTGTCAGCTAGCCAAGCAAGGTGCTGCCCATAGAGAACCCACCACGCCTCAGCTACCCACAGAGTCCTTCATCAGTAAGAGAAATTAAGACAAAAGAGCCTATTTGGGGAGAAATCCAGAGGCAGCCAGAAGCCAACAATGGAGCACTGTCCTCACCCCACATTGCCCCGGAGGATCCTCCTTTGGCAAGTATGAGCTGGCTCACCTGAGAGAGGAAGGTGGCGAGGAGCCCGTCATGGGAGAGTGTGTGCACCCACGGCACATGTGGGCACCATGGCCTGCCCACGCATTCACTCATATTACCTATGTATACACCCATGTGTATGCACGGGCTGTGTGTGTGTCCGCGCGCGTGGGTGTATGTCCGCGTCCCGCCCGTGTATGCATGTGTAATAAATCTATGCGCATGCGCCATGCGGCCCAGGGCAGGGGCAGGGGCAGGGGAGCAGAGGCTTGCATCTTTGCAAAGTTGCTAGTGTGTCTGTGGGCAGGTAGGTAGGAGTGGGTTTGGGTGTGGTTGTGGGAACAGGAGCGGTATGTTTGTTATGAGGGAGGATTTCTTCCCAGGTGTTTGTGAAGGAGGACGGGACAGATGAGGTGGGACAGCCATTCTTCCGGCAGAGGCCCTGGTTGTCCTCGTGCTTCCTGGGGTCACCTCCCAGGGTGGCTACCTTTGCCTGAAGTGCCCCAGTCTGATGCTCCAGGTGAGGCTGATCTGCCTAGCAGGAAGGCACAATCTCTTAGAGGCTCTGAGGAAGGATGAGCTCCATCGTGGGAAGTTGAAAGGGGTGCACTGGAAGGGGGGCTTGTGCTGGGGGAGCAGAATTCATCCCACTCTTCCAGGGGTGGCTGACAAAAACAGCAGCCTTTCTGGTGGCGAGGCCCTGCCCTAGGGCGGGAGGGTTGCAGCATGAGGGAGGCTCTGTCTGTTCTGGTAGCAGAGAAATAGGGGCCACCGCTCAATAGATCTCAAATGCTGTGGGGGCCTCAAGGGGCAGCATGTGAATTAGGTCACAGATGACTGGGAGAATATCAGAGGAAGGGGGGGAAGGGGCATTCCAAGAGGCAGAGAAACCCAAGCAAGCGAAGCCACTGAGGCGGGGAAATGCTGGGTACATTCGCGAAAGCAAGATAACAAGAGCTGAAGGAAATGTGAATCTCATCTGGAGGATGCCTTCCTCCTGGATATGGGAGAAAACTGGGCCCAGAGAAAGGAAGTGCTCCTAAGACCTAGAAGCAGAAATGAGGTCTCCTGACTTCCAGGTCAGTGCTCTTTCTGCTACTCCAGAAAGCCTGCTGGGAAGAAAACCAGGGAGTATCAGGCTGCTGATTTTGCCTTCTTCGCTTTCTCATCCCCAGTAGGGGGGCCCTGTTCTTCACCTCCCTCTGTCAGTAGCTCGCTGTGTGATACAGCACAAGTCACTTTGCCTCTTTGAGCCCTTGATCTCCAACGTCAAGGGGGTGGAAGGACTTGCCTCAGCTGTGAATGCTACCTGTCACTCCCTGTGGACTGACGTTTATCTTAGTCATCCTCCTTTCTTCAGTGCTGAGCAGAAGATCAAATAAGTGTTTTCGTGGGTTTTTAAAAATTTTTATTTATTTATTTGACAGAGAGAGACACAGCAAGAGAGGGAACACAAGCAGGGGGGTGGGAGAGGGAGAGGCAGGCTCCCCGAAGAGCAGGGAGGCCAAAGCAGAGTTTGATCCCAGGACCCTAGGATCATGACCTGAGCCAAAGGCAGATGCTTAACAATGGAGCCAGGCAGGCGCCCCTCAAATCAGTGTTTTTAAATGAAGGAAGGAAGGAATGATGAGCTCCATGACTCTGGTACCACCCTACCTTGAGAGCCTCAGCCTCTCCCTGGGCAGGACATAGAGTGAAGGAGGCAAAAGACCATGGAAGGGAGGACAAGAGAGATAAATAATCTGGCCACATGGAGGCCCTGACTTCTCCCTGTCCCTGGGCGGATGCCCTTGAGTGTGCCCTTCCTTGCAGCCTTGGCCTTGCGGAAAACTGCTGTACTGAGGGGGCTGGGGGAGGGGCAAGGACCTCATATGGCATAACGGGCTGGATGGACCCAGGAGGAGCCCTGGCAGGCCTCTCCCTCACTCCTACTCTCCCCACTCTGCTCTGAGAAGTGTCCACAGACCTCCTGTTCCAATCCTGAGAGGTTGGGCTGGCCCTGGAGTCTCCAGTTTCCCATGCCAGTGATTCCTTAGTTTATTCAAATAGAAATAACCTTTCTATTTGAGGCCCCCTTTTCATG
>ML102965.1:0-11430 GCA_003697995.1 Taxidea taxus jeffersonii
TTTTTTTTTTTTTTTGAGAGAGTGAGTGGGTGTGGGGAAGGGCAGAGGGAGAGAGAGAGAGAGAATCTTAAGCAGGCTCCACGGCCCAGCTTAACCGACTGAGCTTCCCAGGTGACTTGTGGGTTAGGAACTTAAGCAAGACTCAGCCAGATGACTCTTCTTCCCATATGATGTTGAGTGGGGTCATTTGATGGTATGTAGCTGGCACTTGGGTAGTTTGCCCAGTTCAAGATGGCTTTACTCATCTGCTTGGTGTCTTGCGGGGATAGCTAGAAGGGTGCTCAGTTGGGCTCTGGTCCTTCTCTGTGTAGCCTCAGAGCCTCTCTATGTGGACTCTGTAGCAGGGTGGCCTAACTTCTCACAAGTGGCTCAGGACTCCAAGAAACCAAAATGAGAGCTGCTGTCCTCTCAAAGACTAGACTCAGAATTGGCATAGTGTTCCTTCCACCATTCTAAACTGGTCAGAGCAGTCACAGATCATCCTTGATGCAAGAAGAGGCCAAATAGATCCTTCCTCTCAATAGGAGGAATGTCAAGGAATTTGTGGCCATTTTTAGTTTGTACAAATGTTAATATTAGTATATTTCTTAATTTTAAAAAAATCCTCCCATTTCATAGAGAAATCCTACTTGGACATGGTAGGAATTCTCTAAATGCACTTTAAAGTTTAATTTGTAGGTGTTTTACCTAAGATTTTTACATTTATATTGATATATAAATTTGGTTTATAGTTGTTGCTATTGTTTTAAATGTTGGTACCAATGTAATTTTAGTTTTTTTAATAATTAATTAGATAAGTTCCCATGTTTTTTTAAATCTTTTTTTAACAAAGGAGGAGAAACATGTGCTTTTTGGACATTTGAAAGTCTTACCCACAAAGCTATCTGAGGCTAGGGGACTCTTTTGGAGGGAATTTTCTGATCATTTTTTAATTTTGTTATTGGTATTCAGATTGGATAACTGAATCAGTTTTGGTCATTTAACATTTTTTACATTTTTTTAAAAGACTTTATTTATTTGACAGAGAGACACAGTGAGAGAAGGAACACAAGCAGAGGGAGTGGGAGAGGGAGAAACAAGCTTCTCGCCAAGCAGGGAGCCCGATGTGCAGCTTGATCCCAGGACCCTGGGACCATGACCTGGGCCGAAAGCAGAGGCTTTAACCCACTGAGCCGCCCAGGCGCGCCCCCTTTTTTTTTCATTTTTAAGTCTCAAATTGTATATTGTGGCTACATATGTGAACCTGGAAAGTACTATGTAATATTCAGTAAGGGAAACAAAGTGCCCAAGAAACATTGGAAGGTAAGTACCTTCTGGAAGTGTTTATTACAGACATTAGAAGCTAATTTTAGACCTCATCTTAATTTTTTTCATAATATTCAAGAAGGTATAGACTCTTTCAAATAAAAAAAGTGAAAAGAAGATACTTTCATAAGCATACTTTTATAAGATACTGAGATGACCCCTATGCTTGAAATACAAGCAGAACAGAAGCCAGCTCAGGGCCCTGAGGAGCATCCTTACACCTGGCAATAACGGGATCAAAACATTGGTTGGTGAACATGTGAAGAAAATGGATGAATGAATGATTAGTAATACCTGTTCTCACAGTGTGGTTTGGTCTTACAGCCCTCCCAGACATTAGGAATACACGCTGAACACTGCATGCTTGGCTCACCTCCTACATCCCTCCTTAAGTTGTACATGCTTATTCTCCATGCAAAAGTCCAACATCATCGACTCTTGGTTTTTCTCTTCCCATGGCTTGCTGCCACTCTCCTGACTTACCTTTCCCATCTCTGAGTTTTTTTAACCACTTAATTTCTCCAGTAAATAATGTGTGTCCTCACATTCTAGATTTTCCCAGGCTACCCGGCAAAAGAAAAACACACTTAGACTTATCGAAGCCTAAATCTAGAAGATGCTCTGGGACATATGGTGAAATCTATCTCATTCCTTTTGCAGACTGAGGAACCGCCGAACTGATGGCAAGAACAAATTCATTAAAGAGTATGTTTCAAGAGGCTTGAGTGTGGTTATCAGAAAACACAAGACACCATTTGAGGTAAAGTTATCAGATTCGGGGGCAGTCATGCTATAAGAATGAACACATGAGGAGTAAAAAGTCAAATGGGAGAATAAATATCAGTAGAATATATGTTCAACCTTGAAAGTCATGAAATTTCAAATGTTCTACTTAATTTATCCGATCCACTAGGTAGAACAAAAAAAAAAAAAATCCTTTCAGGGGAGCCAGGGTGGCTCAGTGGGTTAAGCCTCTGCCTTTGGCTCAGGTCATGATCTCAGGATCCTGGGATCGAGCCCCGCATCCGGCTCTCTGCTTAGCAGGGAGCCTCCTTCCCCCTCTCTCTCTGCCTGCCTCCCTGCCTACTTGTGATCTCTCTCTCTGTGTCAAGTAAATAAATAAAATCTTTAAAAAAAATCACTGAGGGGCGCCTGGGTGGCTCAGAGTGTTAAGCCTCTGCCTTCGGCTCAGGTCATGATCTCAGGGTCCTGGGATCGAGTCCCCAGTCGGGCTCTCTGCTCAGCGGGGAGCCTGCTTCCCCACCCCCTCTCTCTGCCTGCCTCTCTGCCTACTTGTGATCTCTCTCTGTGTCAAATAAATAAATAAATAAATAAAAAATCACTGAAAGTGAAATTTTCCTTGACAACCTCTAAGATGTGAGCCCTTTGCAGAGAACAATTATTTTCATGTCTGGTATCTCCAGTACTTACCTTGTCCCTGGCCCTAACCTGATTCTCCTGAATTAGCCCATCGTGTGAGCCAGCTGGAGATATGTGTGGTGCTTCCACTGGTCTTTTCAAAACATACAATTTATATGTTGTACACCTGAAACCAATATAACATTGTATGATAATTATACTTCTTTAAAAAGCATACAATTCAATAATTCTTAGTAAATTTAAAGAGTTACACAACCATTACTGGGCTCTAAAAAAAGTTTTAGAGTATTTCTATCACCACACACACACACACACACATACACACACACACAAATGGTCATGCATGCTTACTTTGGCTGCACATATACTAAAAAAATACCCTAAAACCCGTCATGTGTCTTTGCAGTCAGCCCCCTACTCTGCAGTCCCAGGCAACCATTAATCTACTTCCTATCTCTATAGATTTGCCTATGCTGAGTATTTCATATAGATGGAATCATATGATATGTGGTGTTTTGTTTTGGGCTTCTTTCATTTAACATGATGTTCTTGAGACTCCTCCATATTGAAGTATCTATCGGTATTGGATTGTTTTTTATTTGCTGAAATAGTATAGCTATTCCACATTTTATTTATCTGTTCATCCATTGATGAATATTTGAGTTGTTTCCACTTTTTGGATATTATGGCTAATATTCCTATGAACATCCATATACAGTCTTTGTGTGGATCTAAGTTTTCATTTCTCTTGGGTAGATAACTAGGAGTGAAATTGTTGGGTCATGAGGTAGTCCTGTGTTTAGCATTTTAATAAAGTGTTGAGTGTTTTACGGAGTGGCTGCACCCTTTTACATTCCCATCAGCAAAGTACAGGAGTTATAGTTTCTCTACATTCTCACTAAGACTTGTTATTTTCTATCTTTTATCAGTTGGCTCTGTAAATATTATAAAGACTGTGTGGTACCCCATGCCACCATCCTAGATACTTAGGTGGAAGCTGCTATCCTGAACCACATTTCAAGAAAAAGATTAATTATCCTTTGTAGAAGCTTAGGACTTATATATTCTTTTCACCTGCTGTATAAAAATCCAGAAACTCCAAGGGTGCCCAGGTGGCTCAGTCAGTTGTGTCTGAATCTTGATTTTTGGCTCAGGTCCTGACCTCAGGGTCATGAGATCAAGTCCATAGTTGGGCTCCACGTTCAGCAGGGAGCCTACTTGAGATTTTGGCTCCCTCTCCCTCTGCCCTTATATATATATAATATATATAATAATATAAAATATTATTATAAATATTTATATATTTATTATATATGATACAATATATATTATATATAATATTATTCATGTATTTATTATAAATATATAAATAATAAAAATATATAAAATAATATTATATATACATATATAATATTATTTTACAATATTATATAATAATACATTACAAATAAATAATATTGTATATATAATAAAATATAATATATACAAATTATGTATAATATATATGTAAAATAAAATAAAATCCAGAAACTCTAGTACTTTTTTGAAAGTATCATACTACTTAAAGCTTAGCGTGTGTAGTCAAAGACTATTATACTCCAGTATCTAGTCTTTCCTTCTTACATAGAAATAGAATTAACCAAAAAGTACATTTCTTAGCCTCCCTTGCAGCAACATGTAGTTATAAGACTAAGTTTAGGTGAATGTGCTATGAACAAAAATGTTGCATACTCTTAAACAGAAGAATTGAGTCCACCATTTTACCTCTCTCCACATCTTTACTGGAAATTGGAAATTACAGTAAAGGCTGGAGTCATCCTCTTGGACCAAAGATGGTCACCATGTGCTGAAGTGGGAAGGGCATCAAAATAGAGGGAAGCCTGGGTCTCTGATGAGTGTGGGGCACTATACAGCCCTGGATTGCTTGCCTGAACTTTAACATGAGAGATAAATGCCCTGTTTAATCCGGGCTTGTTTGGGGACTGTCTGTTGTAACAGCGAAAATGTAAAGTTACCAACATGTAGAAAGCTTCTGTAGGAGCATGGCTACAATATGAGAGTCTCCATTGATGAATATGATCACACAAGGAAAGACAGAGTAATGCAGTGAAAAGAGCACTGGACTCAAATTAAGGTTTTTGGAGGTTTAGCGTTGCTTTTATATGTTGTCGGCTTTATGACCTCAGGCAAGTCTCTATATTTCTCTGTGTCCTCATCCATAAAATAAGATGGTTTTATTCAGTGAAAAATAAATTTTTAAAACTTGAAAATAGGAGCGCGTTGATGGCTCAGTCGGTTAAGCATCTGCCTTCGGCTCAGGTCATGATCCCAGGGTCCTGGGATGGAGTCTCGCATGCTCCCTGGAGACTCCCTGCTCAGCCTGGAGTCTGCTTATCCCTCTCCCTAAGCCTCTCTCCCCAGCTTGTGCTCTCTCTCTCTCTCTCTCACACACTGTCTCTCTCAAATAAATAAAATTGTAAAATAAATAAATAAATAAAACGAGAAGAAAAAGCATCTGGTTTCAGAAATACGTCACTGTATTTTCATTGGTAAAACAATTCAATAAAAAAATTTTTTTTAAGATTTTATTTATTTATTTATTTATTTATTTAACACAGAGAGATCGAGATCACAAGTAGACAGAGAGGCAGGCAGAGAGAGAGGAGGAAGCAGGCTCCCCGCCGAGCAAAGAGCCCGATGCGGGGCTCGATCCCAAGACCCCGGGATCATGACCCGGGATCATGAGCCGAAGGCAGAGGCTTTAACCCACTTAGCCACCCAGGCACCCCTCAATAAAAATCTTAAATGTAGAAACTCAAGGTAGAAGTCTTCATTACATAAAATAGTAAGTTGATAATCATCTTCAGCAGCTGCATCATTTGCACAGGGCTAAGAATGCCCCCATACATTAGCTTTTTAAAAATCCCCCCAATTGGTATCATTATTATCCCCATTTTACAGATAAGGAACCTGGGGTTCAAAGAGGGTAAGTACCTTGCCCTGTTTTGTGGTAGGTGGTGGGGCCAAGATTTAGATTCCTGAGTCCAGAGCACAGATGCTTAACAAATACTACTTTGACCCCATAACTCTACCTAAGTAGTCATTGTACAGCATATCAAGAAATCCACAGTAAAGGCTGTTGGCCTGTGTAGTCTCTTCAGCCATTGCGACTAGGAGGCATATTATACTTAAAAATGAATATATTGGGGTGCCTGGGTGGTTCAGTGGGTTAAAGCCTCTGCCTTCGGCTCAGGTCATGATCCCAGGGTCCTGGGATCGAGCCCCGCACCGGGCTCTCTGCTCAGCAAGGAGCCTGCTTCCCCTCTCTCTCTGCCTGCCTCTCTGCCTACTTGTGATCTCTGCCTGTCAAATAAATAAATAAAATCTTTAAAAAATAATAATAAGGGGTGCCTGGGTGGCTCAGTGGGTTAAAGCCACTGCCTTCGGCTTGGGTCGTGATCCCAGAGTCGTGGGCTCGAGCCCCGCATCGGGCTCTCTGCTCTGCGGACAGCCTGCTTCCTCCTCTCTCTCTCTGCCTACTTGTGATCTCTGTCTGTCAAATAAATAAATAAAATCTTTAAAAAATAATAATAATAAAATGAATATACTTTATTATACTTTAAAATGAATAAACACCTGGGTGCCTGGGTGGCTCAGTGGGTAAAGCCTCTGCCTTTGACTCGGTCATGATCCCAGGGTCCTGGGATTGAGCCCCAAGTCGGGCTCTCTGCTCAGCGGGGAGCCTGCTTCCCTCTCTCTCTGCCTGCCTCTCTGCCTACTTGTGATCTCTGTCTGTCAAATAAATAAAATCTTTAAAAAAAATGAATAAACAACTCTTGCAAATTTGCTCAGTAGGTTAAGGTGACATGAGGAGCAATCATTGTGAATCATCTAAGAAGCACAGGGAGAATTAAGATAATGGTAAAGCACACCTGCCAAATACTGAAAAGAAGATAAACAGCCCTCAGGAACCGGCGACCTGCAATGTTGGGCAGTGCGATCACTGAACTCCAAAGACCAAGCCTCCTGAGCTTGGCTGGCAGCTGGGATTCAAAGTGGGGGGTCAGGTGCCAAGATGTGCTATTTCCTGCCTATTGCATTTTGAAGAGGCACATCAGACAGGCTAAGCCTGATGGACTCTGAACACTGGATGTTGGGGTTTTTTTTTTCTGGCAACAAAATTAAAACTGCACCTGGGGATTTATCCATCCTTTTGCTGATCTCAATGTGAACTGTGCAGTGAAATCCCTGTACACAGCACTGACTCTATCTCCCAGGGTGTTGCTTAAAATGTGACTGAGCACAAATGGAAAACATCAAGTCTTGTTGAAGTCAGCACACAGAATTAATCTCTAGAAGTAATGAAAGAATTCATTTCACTCTGTAAGATAAATAAATCTGAAGTATGGTAAAGTCAGAGATGATCAGACATCTTGGGGAAAGGATATTGTGTTCTTGGGACATATTTTAATGCCCCTCTGATATCCTTATGTGATTATAAGGATGCTTTAGGTTTCTTTTTAAAAATATTTTTAATCTATGAGGTTTTGAACCTGCAACTATATACCTTCAGTATATTTTAACATTGGGAAAGGTAAAAACTTGTGTTTTGCCCCAATCCCTTTTTAGCTCTTGGATGCATAAATATTTTAAGTAAATATAAAATTAGGAACCATCTCAATATTTAAAGTCAAGATGAAATGAGGCTCTCTGCTTTCCACCCATCCTTAATTTTATTCTTATCTTGACTCTGAACTTTGGTTTTATTTTTTGTTTTTTGTCTTTTCCATGAACCACCTGCTTGGAATCAGCAGCACTTGCTTGAAAGTTGTTCTGAAAGTCTGGGGTAGAGGAAGTCAGATCAAATAACATTTCTCCCCCAGTACCTAATGAGAGGAACAAAAATGTTTCTTTTCAAAAGGATGAAAATTATCAGCAATAATCAAAATTGAAAAGTGGCTCTCAACCTTGTTTACCACATCTGCTTCCCAGAAAGCTACTGAGGAATGTTCCAATATCCTGAATTCACCTTCATTTGAAGAGAAGTGGTGAAGAGAAGTGGCTGGAAGGGTGAGAAGTGGGAAACTATGAACTTAAGAGCCACTTTCTGCACCACTGCAGACCCTGCCTCAGGACCAGCTATTCTCCAAGGTCACCGCTGAGTTGGAGGAATGAACCAGAGCCCTTGGGTTAAGAAATTCCTGGCCCTTGCTGGGAAGACTGACCCCCATGAAGGACATTTGCAGGTAATGCTGGCAAGACTGACCCCCATGAAGGACATTTGCAGGTACTCAGAAGAGAGGAAGCAGTCCAGGATCCCAGCAAGGAGGGGCTCTTCTCCTTACCACTCTCAATTTTCAGGATACAGAAAAGTAAATAGAAAATGACATCCAGCCTCCAAGTTGTTGTCCACAGGGGTGATAACTAGTTTCCAGGAAGCTAAGAAGGTCAAGGAGAACTACTATAGATCAGGGCAACTGGAAACTTATATAGAACTGCCAAACTGTAGTTTAAGCAAAATAAAAATAAAAGGCATGTCAACATTGTAAATGTGTCACAGAGGAGGGGGTGAGGGTAGGAAGAGGGGGAGAGAGAGAAAGAGAGAGAAAGTACAGACACAAAGGAAATAGTCCAGAAAAAAAACAAAAATTAAGAAAAAAGAAGGCAGGGGCGCCTGGGTGGCTCAGTGGGTTAAAGCCTCTGCCTTCGGCTCAGGTCATGATCCCAGGGTCCTGGGATCAAGCCGCACATCAGGCTCTCTGCTCAGTGGGGAGCCTGCTTCCTCCTCTCTCTCTGTCTGCCTCTCTGCCTACTTGTGATCTCTGTCAAATAAATAAATAAAATCTTAAAAAAAAAAAAAAAAGAAAGAAAAAAGAAGGCAATCCCCCCAGATTGCCTAGTGCTAAAAAGAAAACAAAACCTTAATAAAAACAGGCTATCAGTAAAATAAGAACTCAAAGACAAAATGCTGAAACAACAGAAAGAGATGAAAGAGAAATTGCAGGGCTAAGGAAACCGATTGGAACCAAAATAATACTATTATAGATCTTAAATAAATTAGAAATCAAAGAACAGTCTAGACAGAACCAAGTTAGTGGAATTGAAGACTTGAAATAATCACTATGAACACAGCAAAAAATTATAAAGAAATTAAAATAATGAGACCAAACAAGGTGTTCCTATACAGATGATACAAAATACAGATAATTATTGTCCCTGAAATAGTATACTCAAAATAGAAGATAAAAATTATTCTCAAATATAATGAAGGAAAATTTCCCCGAAGGTGAAAGAGTGAAGTCTGCTATTGACAGGTTACACCATATACTCAGAAACCATTTAATATAAAACAAATTACATTGATTAAGGTATTTACCTTTAGGAATAAAGAAAGCTTTCCTGAAGCATCCAGTCAGAAAGAGATAGCTACCCACAAGGGGGAAAGGTCAGACTGGCCTCCTACTTATCTATAGAAGACAGGTGAGCAGTATCTACAAGTATCTGCAGGAAAGAAAGTGGGACCCAACGTTATTATACTAAGCCAAGTTGTTATTCAAGTTGCAAGGCAAAAGGCAGACATTTTTTTGTTTTAAAGATTTTATTTATTTATTTGACAGAGAGAGACACAGTGAGAGAGGGAACACAAGCAGGGGGAGTGGGAGAGGAAGAAGCAGGCTTCCCTCGGGAGCCCAATGCAGGGCTCAATCCCAGGACCCTGGGGTCATGACCTGAGCTGAAGGCAGATGCCTAACAACTGAGCCCCAAAAGACAGACATTTTTAAAAACACAGCAAAAAACAAAACAAAAAAACCAAAAACAAACCCCAAAAAACCCACAAAATAAAACCAAACCAAAACAAAAATCCAAAGGAATAAAAAAAGAAAGAGAAAAGGAAGGTGGGAAGGAAAGAACAAAGGGAGAAAGGAAAGGAAGGAAGGTAGGCAGGAAGAAAGGAAGGAAGGAAGAAAGGAGAGAATAATACTCATTTTAAACACACACACACACACACACACACACACACACACACCATACACTTTTTCTTTTTACTATAAAATCAAGCCATTCAAGAGGTGAGGTTAAATCACCTAATTTTTTCTATTAGCTTTTCTTCTGAGATTGTCAAAAGTTAAATTTTCAAATTTCAAAGGAAAACTCACCTATGTGAAAGCATCAGAAAGGAGGATTGAGGAGTGAGAAATGGGAACCAAAGCATAAAAGTCAAACTTTATAAAGCTGACAATTTTGCCTCAGATTAACTCTCCCTGTGCTCCATAGCCTCATTGATAACATGCAGATAATAAGCCTTGCTTCACAGGGCTATTGGGAGAAGTAAAAGAGAAGAAAATATTGTGAAAATGGACCTCAGAACCTGATACATTTTAAATGCTCAGTTAATTGCATTCTCTCAGCCATTCCCATCCCTTGCCATATACACTGCTGTCTGGTTTGGTTTTGTTCACTCAGGCTCACTCTATATTCTTATGGGTTGTACTTTTTCAGGTTGAGTAATTTATGGCTTAAAGCTAAATGTGTGCTAGTAAACTGTTCATAAATTAGCATGGAAAAAATCATGGACTTTGGCATTAGAACTAGGCTTCAATCCTAGATTGCTTCTCTCATGCACGTAATGGGAATATCTGAAGAAGAAAGAGAGAAAGGAACAGAAGCAATATTTGAAGTAATAATGACTGAGAATTTCCCCCCAAATTAATTTCAGTCAGAAAACTACATATCCAGGAAACTCAGAAGACACCAAATAGGATAACTACCCTCCCTGCCCCCCCACCAATTACACCTAAATATATAACAATGAAATTGCAGCAAATCACAGATAAAGAAGAAAATCTTGAAAGAATCCAGAAAGAATTATATTCACATTTTTCTCAAACAACCAGGCAAGCAAGAAGAGTGAAATACTTAAAGTATTGAGAGAAAACGAAACAAAACCAAACAAAGCAAAACAAAAAACAATAACTAAACAAAACCCTAGAAATCTGCATTTTGTAAAATTATCCTTCAAAAATGAAGGAGAAATACTTTCCTGGACAAATAAAAATTGAGGGAATTTTCAGTAAACCTCATTTTCAAGAAACATTAAAGGAAGTTCTTTAGATAGAAGCAAAATAGTAGATATCACAAACTCAGATCTATGTAAAGAAGAGCATTAGAGAAGAAATGAGTGAAGGTAATATAAAAACATTTTTTCTTCCTAATTTATCTAACAGATAACAGATTGAGGTAAAATAACAATAGTATTTGATGATGATAGCTTATGTATAAGTGAAATAAATAACACCACTGATACATGGGATGAGGTGGAAGAATGAGGAATATTTTATTACTACAAGGTATTTGCATTACTTGTGAAGTGGTATGGCATTATTTGAAGGTGGACTTGGATTAAATTATGTGTATACTGCAAACTCTAGGACAACGACTAAAAAAGTAAAATTGACATTAATTATAATTGATTAGAAAGAAGAGAAAATGGATTCATATAAAACACAGAAAATGACAAAAATAGGAAAAAAGAACAACACCAACAAATAGAAAGTGGTGACAGATATGGTAGATATTTATCCAGCTGGATCAATAATCACAAATGTCAGTGGTCTAAATACTATCAATTAAAAGACTGAGATTGTCAGGGCGGACCCCAAAACAAGACAATTATATGTTGTCGACAAGAAATCTACTTTATTGGGGCACCTGGGCGGCTCAGTGGGTTAAGCCTCTGCCTTCAGC
>ML102965.1:16430-34332 GCA_003697995.1 Taxidea taxus jeffersonii
ATCATGACCTGAGCTGAAGGCAGAGGCTTTAGCCCACTGAGCCACCCAGGCGCCCCTTATAACCAACAATCCTGATGAATATTATAGTGTGATTCATTTATTGATGGCTATTTCATCTCCAGGAGAGGAAGTTCTGTGGCTATATTGCATATCATTGTATTTGAAGATGCTCTTCCAGTGCCTGGAATATAATCAGTACTTAATAAATAATTCTTACGTATTTATTCTTCACTTCCTCATATCAGGGAGATCATATGATAGTTGTCTTTCTCCGATTGACTTATTTCTCTAAGCATAATACCCTCTAGTTCCATCCATGTCGTCGCAAATGGTAAGATTTCATTTCTTTTGATGGCTGCATAGTATTCCATTGTATATATATACCACCTCTTCTTTATCCATTCATCTGTTGATGGACATCTAGGTTCTTTCCATAACTTGGCTATTGTGGACATTGCTGCTATAAACATTCGGGTGCACATGCCCCTTCGGATCACTACGTTTGTATCTTTAGGGTAAATACCCAGTAGTGCAATTGCTGGGTCATAAGGTAGCTCTATTTTCAATTTTTTGAGGAACCTCCATGCTGTTTTCCAGAGTGGTTGCACCAGCTTGCATTCCCACCAACAGTGTAGGAGGGTTCCCCTTTCTCCACATCCTCGCCAGCATCTGTCGTTTCCTGACTTGTTCATTTTAGCCATTCTGACTGGTATGAGGTGGTATCTCATTGTGGTTTTGATTTGTATTTCCCTGTTGCCCAGTGATGTGGAACACTTTTTCATGTGTCTGTTGGCCATCTGGATGTCTTCTTTGCAGACAAAGAGTTGTTTTACGACTCTTAATGTCGTAAAACAAACTGAGGGGGGTGGGGAAGAGGGGTGTTGGGAGAGGGTGGTGGGGTTACATTATATGTTTAAATTAAAAAAAAATTTGTTATTAAAAAAAATACACAATGGGTTTCAAAGACTTGGGTCCAAAAAAAAGAATGGTAAAAGACTAATTTTTTATATTGGTTGCATATTGAGATAGTAATATTTTGGATATAATGACTTAAATAAAATACATTACTAAAATTAAAAAAATAATTCTTACATAGATTCCTCTTTTTTTTTTTTTTATTTTACAGACAGAGATCACAAGTAGGCAGAGAGGCAAGCAGAGAGAGAGGGAGAAGCAGGCCTGAAATGGGACTTGATCCCATGAGATCATGACCTGAACCAGAATCATGAGTTGGACACTTAACCACTGTGCCACCCAGGTGACCCTGTTCATAACACTTATTTTCATTTAATGTCTATAGGATCTGTAGTGATGTCTTCTCTTTCATTCCTGATGTTGGTAAATTGTGCCCTCTCTCTACATTTTCTTCCATCAGTCTGGGTTGAAATTTATGATTTATTATTTTTTCTTTAAAAAAACACAATTGTTAATTTCATTGATTTCTTTTTCTGTATTATCTTTCTGTTTCCTCTTCCATTGACTTCTGCTATTTTTTTTCCTTTTGCTTCCTTTATTTTTCTTTAGCTCTTTTTTTTTTTTTTAGTTTCTTTTTTTAAAAGATTTTATTTATTTATTTATTTATTTGAAAGAAAGAGAGAGAAAGGGGGCGCCTGGGTGGCTCAGTGGGTTAAGCTGCTGCCTTCCGCTCAGGTCATGATCTCAGGGTCCTGGGATCGAGTCCCGCATCAGGCTCTCGGCTCAGCAGGGAGCCTGCTTCCCCTCTCTCTCTCTGCCTGCCTCTCTGCCTATTTGTGATCTCTCTATCTGTCAAATAAATAAATAAAATATTTAAAAAAGAGAGAGAGAGAGAGAGAAAGCAATCATGAGTGAGGAGGAAGGATGAGGGAGAGGGACAAGCAGACTTCTGACTGAGCAGGGAGCCCTACATGGGGCTTGATCCCAGGACATTGGGATCATGACCTGAGCAGAAGGCAGATGCTTAACCAACTGAGCTACCCAGGTGCCCCCTCTTTTTTTAGTTTCTTAAGGTGGAAGCTTGGATCATTGATTTAAGGCCTTTCTCTTTCTTAAATATTATGATTTAACACTATAATCTTTTTAAAATTTGATTTAATTTTTTTTTTCAGTCTTCCAAGATTCATTGTTTATGCGCCATACCCAGTGCTCCATGCAATAACATGTCCTCCTTCATACCCACCATCAGGCTCACCCAACCCTCCACCCACCCCCTCAAAACCCTCAGTTTGTTTCTTAGAGTCCACAGTCTCTCATGGTTTGTCTCCCCCTCTGGTTTCCCCCAACTCACTTCTCCTCTCCACTTCCCATTGTCTTCCGTGTTATTCCTTATGCTCCACAAGTAAGTGAAACCATATGATAACTGACTCTCTCTGCTTGACTTATTTCACTCAGCATAATCTCCTCCAGCTCTGTCCATGTTGATACAAAAGTTGGGTATTCATCCTTTCTCATGGAGGCATAATACTCCACTGTATATATGGACCATATCATCTTTATCTATTCATCTGTTGAAGGTCATCTTGGCTCTTTCCACAGTTTGGCGATTGTGGCCACTGCTGCTATGAACATTGGGGTACAGATGGCCCTTCTTTTCACTACATCTGTATCTTTGGGGTAAATACCCAGTAGTGCAATTGCAGGGTCCCAGGGTAGCTCTCTTTTTAATTTCTTAAGGAATCTCCACACTGTTTTACAAAGTGGAGGCTCTAGCTTGCATTCCCACCAACAGTGTAAGAGGGTTCCCCTTTCTCCACATCCTCTCCAACACTTATTATTTACTATTTTGTTAATTTTGACCATTCTAACTGGTATAAGGTGGTATCTCAATGTTAACACTATAATCTTCTTTCTGAGTACTGCTTTAACTGAATTCCACAAATTTTGACGTGTTTTGTTTTCTACTTTCAGTTGAAAATATTTTCTAATTTTTTTGTGATTTCGTTTTTGACCCATGAGATATTTAGTAGAAATGTGCTGCTTGATATACAACTTGTTGAGTATTTTCCAGTATTTTTTCTATTATTGTCATCAATTTAACTCCATCATGGTTAGAGAATATATTTTGTATTATTTTAGTTCCATTAAATTTGAGACATTTTATCTGTGATCTATCTCAGTGAATATTCTGCATGCATTTGAAAAGAATGTGTCTTTTGGTGTCATTGTGTGACATGTTCTATAAATACCAATTACATTAAGTTGATTGGTAGTGTTATTTGATCTCCTATGCATTACTAATTTTCTTGCTGCTTGTTTCTATCAATTACTGACAAAAGAGTGCTGAAGTCTCAAGCTATAATTATTTACTTAACAATTTTTCCTTTCATTTCTATGAGTTTTTCTTCATGTATTTGAAGCTTTTATTAGGTACACACACACTTATCATTATCAAATGTCTCTCTTTGTTTCAGGTAATATTCCTTATTCTGAAATTTACTTTGTCTGAAAATGTTGCTTTTTTCCTTGCATACCTTTTCCATTCTTTTACTTTCAAGCTATCTGTGTCTTTGTATTTACAGTATGTTATAGTGTATCTGAACTCTGATGTCTGATATTGATGTGTCCTTAAGGTCACTGATGCTCTGTTTATTTCAGTATTTTCCTTCATTCAGGACAGCTTCTATCACTGTGTCTCAAATTTACTAATCTTTTATTCTATGGTTTAAGCTGTAACTAGTCTCATTCGTTGTATTTTTCATTTCAGGTAGTGTATTCTTATTGTCCAGAAGTTCCATGGATCATTTTTATATCTTTCCTTCCTCTTTTAATCATTCTTATGTTTTTCTCTACCTTTTTTAATATATGGAACATGTTTTTTTTAATTTTTATTTAAGCTTTATTTAAACATATAATGTAACCCCACCACCCTCTCCCAGCCCCCCTCCCCCCCCACCCCCCTCAGTTTGTTTTATGACATTAAGAGTCTCTTTTGGTTTGTCTCCCTCCCAATCCCATCTTGTTTCATTTTTTCTTTTCCTACCACCTTAACTCCCACCCCCGTTGCATCTCCACTTCCTCATATCAGGGAGATCATCTGATAGCTGTCTTTCTCCAGTTGACTTATTTCGCTAAGCACAATACGCTCTAGTTCCATCCATGTCGTCGCAAATGGTAAGATTTCATTTCTTTTGATGGCTGCATAGTATTCCATTGTATATATATACCACCTCTTCTTTATCCATTCATCTGTTGATGGACATCTAGGTTCTTTCCATAACTTGGCTATTGTGGACATTGCTGCTATAAACATTCGGGTACACGTGCCCCTTCGGATCACTACGTTTGTATCTTAGGGTAAATACCCAGTAGTGCAATTGCTGGGTCATAAGGTAGCTCTATTTTCAATTTTTTGAGGAACCTCCATGCTGTTTTCCAGAGTGGTTGCACCAGCTTGCATTCCCACCAACAGTGTAGAAGGGTTCCCCTTTCTATGCATCCCCACCAGCATCTGTCATTTCCTGACTTGTTCATTTTAGCCATTCTGACTGGTGTGAGGTGGTATCTCATTGTGGTTTTGATTTGTATTTCCCTGATGCCCAGAGATATGGAGCACTTTTTCATGTGTCTGTTGGCCATCTGGATGTCTTCTTTGCAGAAATGTCTGTTCATGTCCTCTGCCCATTTCTTGATTGGATTATTTGTTCTTTGGGTGTTGAGTTTGCTAAGCTCTTTGTAGATTTTGGATACTAGCCCTTTATCTGATATGTCGTTTGCAAATATCTTTTCCCACTCTGTCCGTTGTCTTTTGGTTTTGTTGACTGTTTCCTTTGCTGTGCAAAAGCTTTTGATCTTGATGAAGTCCCAATAGTTCATTTTTGCCCTTGCTTCCCTTGCCTTTGGCGTTGTTCCTAGGAAGAAGTTGCTGCGGCTGAGGTTGAAGAGGTTGCTGCCTGTGTTCTCCTCAAGGATTTTGATGGATTCCTTTCTCACATTGAGGTCCTTCATCCATTTTGAGTCTATTTTCGTGTATGGTGTAAGGAAATGGTCCAACTTCATTTTTCTGCATGTGGCTGTCCAATTTTCCCAACACCATTTGTTGAAGAGGCTGTCTTTTTTCCATTGGATATTCCTTCCTGCTTTGTCGAAGATTAGTTGACCATAGAGTTGAGGGTCTATTTCTGGGCTCTCTATTCTGTTCCATTGATCTATGTGTCTGTTTTTGTGCCAGTACCATGCTGTCTTGATGATGGAGCTTGAAGTCTGGAATTGTGATGCCACCAACTTTGGCTTTCTTTTTCAATATTCCTTTGGCTATTCGAGGTCTTTTCTGGTTCCATATAAATTTTAGGATTATTTGTTCCATTTCTTTGAAAAAATTGGATGGGATTTTGACAGGCATTGCATTAAATGTGTAGAAGCTTTAGGTAGCATAGACATTTTCACAATATTTATTCTTCCAATCCATGAGCATGGAACATTTTTCCATTTCTTTGTGTCTTCCTCAATTTCTTTCATGAGTACTTTATAGTTCTCTGAGTATAGATTCTTTGCCTCTTTGGTTAGGTTTATTCCTAGGTATCTTATGGTTTTGGGTGTAATTGTAAATGGGATTGACTCCTTAATTTCTCTTTCTTCTGTCGTGTTGTTGGTGTAAAGAAATGCAACTGTTTTCTGTGCATTGATTTTATATCCTGACACTTTACTGAATTCCTGTACAAGCTCTAGCAGTTTTGGAATGGAGCCTTTTGGGTTTTCCACATATAGTATCATATCATCTGCAAAGAGCGATAGTTTGACTTCTTCTTTGCTGATTTGGATGCCTTTAATTTCTTTTTGTTGTCTGATTGCTGAGGCTAGGACTTCTAGTATTATGTTGAATAGCAGTGGTGATAGCGGACATCCCTGCCGTGTTCCTGACCTTAACGGAAAAGCTCTCAGTTTTTCTCCATTGAGAATGATACTTGCAGTGGGTTTTTCATAGATGGCTTTGATAATATTGAGGTTTGTGCCTTCTATCCCTACACTTGGAACATGTTTATAATAACTTTTTAAAACATCTTTGTCTCCTAATTTCATTATCTCCATCACTCTTGACTCTATTGATTGGCTGATTTTTCTCTGGCTATGGATCTTATTTTCCTGCTCCTTTGCATTCTTGGTAATTTTTTTGGTATTGAATTCTGAACATTGTGTTATTAACTTTTTTAGATGATGCATTTTGTTGTATGCCTTACATAGTGTTGGACTTTTATTCTGATGTGTAGTTAAGTTACTTGGAATTAGTTGGATTGTTTCAAGGTTTGCTTTCAAACTTTGTTAGGATAGATCCAGAGTAGCTCTACTATCAAGAGGGCAATACTCTTCTCAGGTCAGTACCTAATGTCTTTTGTAGTTTAAGTTCTTTTCACTCTGGTCAGTAGGAAAATGGAACTATTTAAAGCCCTGAGTGAGCTGCAGGAATTGTTTTGTGTACATCTTTCCTGGGCTTCTTTCTGTGGCCTCAGGTAGTTTTCCTTTATACAGGCACAGATCGTTATCCAGGTGAAGATTTCAGAGCTCTCTGTTTTAGCTCTCTCCTCTCAGAAGGAAAGTCTAGCTGTCTCGGCCTCTTCAAACTTCAATCTCTGTCTCCCCAACTCAGTGAGACTGCTATGCTCTGTTTGGGTATCACTTCTTGTACTAGGAATTTCTTCCAGGCAGAAAACTGGGGCAATTATAGGGCTCACCTCATTTATTTTTCTCTCAGGGATTACATCCTACGTTACCTGTTGTTCAGTGTCTGAAAACTTCATACACTTTTTTTCTGATTTTCTAATTGTTGAAGGCACAAAGGTAAATCCAGTCTCTGTTATTTCATCATGGTCAAAGGTGGCATCATATACACATTACCTTTGCCAAACTTAATCCCATAACTCTCTGGACACACAAATGTGCAATTTTTGTGGTCTGGAATTTAATGGACAAGGAAATACATGACTGCCATAATTGGAAGAACCAGGATGGGAAATGTTTTAAGTTTAATACTGAATATAGCTCATATGACCACAACAGTGATGGGAAATTATTTTAGCCTGAATGTAGTACTCTGATTTCTTATCCACAGTTGTGGATGTGTATTAGAATGGTTTTGTGATGTTGAGTGTAGTGTGAGGTCTCTATTTCAACAAAGGAAGAATCCTGAAGGATGGTAGGAGTAGAGAAAGAAGGCTCTGGTGTTGACTTCCTTTGTTTCTGGGAATGAACCAAGTTGCTATGGTCAGATTTGCTTAGAAAGCTGAAGAGAGCAGAAGTGGTAGGAGATCTTACCTTTGGTCTACTTTCAGTGGGACTGAGAGTTGGAAAAGGGAAGGGAATGAGTATATCTATTTCTGTGACTTTCTTTATTTTGATTAGCTGAACTTCCTTCTTACATCGAGACCCATTACCTGACACAAAGAATGCCAAGATTAATGGATGCATGGATAGGAAAAAGAGACATTAGTGTCTTCTATTCTTTCTCATAGGCAATCTCAGGCTGTGTTATGATGGCAACTACCAGGCTCTAGTTGCTAAATATGGGGTTTCCAGCTTTTTATTATAATCATCTAATTTTAGTTTCGAGCATATATTTTAATTGGATGGTTTTGACTTATTTGGAGTTGTCAGAATCCATATAACATAGTAGAATAACCTTAGGGATTTTGAAATGTGTGTCTTAAAATAGAGCTGGGGAAAAAAAGGGGGACTAGAATCTGTGTTGGCTTTAAAATCCACTTGGAGCAAGGGAAATTCATAGCTTGTGCTCCTTTGTGGACTCTCCCGACATCGCTGCTGATTCTGCACTTTGGGGGACAGATTGTCATTTCACTAGTGCCACGTTGCTCATTTTAAATTATCTGTTCAGAACAAAATATTCTCTATTAAGAAAATTTTAGGCTGAATTCTTTTACCAAAACAGCTTCCATGTCATACTAAAAGATGAAATTTGCCACATCAATAGTATTTTAAGGAAACCAGCTACAATTGTTAATGAAGTGCCCTAAATACTTGAAAAGTTATGAGAGTTGCAATTCATCAGAAAGCTGTTCAGCTCCAGCTTTGTAATATTCTGAAATAGGGCCATCTAGTGGAAATGTGGGCCATCCCATAACTATGAAACGATGAGTGCATCCTCTAAGACTATACATTTAAGTTTTTAAAATATCTGTTTTAATGCTTCTAAATCCAAATTACCTGTCCCTGATATAAATAGTCTGCTCAGAAATAAATACATTTCCCCTCAAGTTCTCGCACTGATTGATAATATCATAATCTATCAATATACATTCAATTAGGTTTCTAAAAGTTCTAAGTTGTTTACTTTTTTCCCTCTTCCTATGAAAAACAGCTCTTTCTAGTCTGCCTCCTCTCACACTACCACCCCCTCCACCATGAAATCTTATTGAAGAATTAATGTATATAGGTGAGGCAATTTGAGAATTATACAAGGCAGTGTATGACATAGGATCAAGATGTTTGTTACAAATATAACTGGACTGTATATGACCCATCAAACACATTGTTGAAATTGTATGAGATGTCAAAGTGTGTTTTCTTGGACTGAGTGAAGACAAAAGACCTCTAAGGAGAGACTATATAAATTTCTCATGGAGGGTTTGTTCACCAGGCTGGAGGGTTTTTTCACCAAACTCATTTTGTTCTCTTCTTGGAAACATAGCTAAATCTCATTTCTCTCTACATGCCCCACCTTCAGTTAGGTGGGGTCTTGTGATTGAGTTCTGCCAAATGGAATGTGGATGGAAGAGATATATACCCTTTATAGTTCTGGCTCCTAAAATGTCCTGCATCATATTCCATGTTTCTTTCATCTCCCCTCCTCACCCTCTGTCTGGTGGATATCATTGCCCAGGCAGCCCATGGGAGCCATTATCAGCCTGGGTCTTTGATGCCTGTGTAGAGCCTACCCCTGCTCCCTAATCCCCACAACTTGCCACAGACTGACATGGACATGAAATATGTTTTCAGTACTTTAAGCCATTAAGATTTGAGGATTGTTTGTTCATGGCCCTGATTAGCACAGTAAAGAAGAAACAACTGGAAGAAAGGAAAGAAGGTGATGAGAGAAAGACAGTAAGTTCCAAATTTCCTTCAGAGACATTTGTGAGCATTCTGACTTTTCTCCAGGTTTCAGATATATTCTGAAAACATCTACAGAACAGCAGAATGTAGAACCACAGAATGCTTCCTGACAGGATTTGAGTTTATGGGATCAGGAAGGTGGGCTGTGGATGGAGATGATGAAGTTTGGATGGAGATGATTCCCACTGCTTGAGACATGGTGAACTTGGTATGAAGTTATTACATATGGACAACTGGGGGACAGGGCTTGTCAGCTTTATCCAGCAGACATTTACTAATGTTATTATACATCATTTTATGCTAATTAAACTTTTCAAATAACCCTGCTCCAGGATGTTCTGCAAGATATGGTATGTGTCATTTCCATATAATAGGTATTCCAGGTATATTCAGGCTACACAGGGTGAGATTTTAGAAAAACTGTTCATCTGGGCCATTTGTGGAAGCAATACATGGCACAGGTTTAAACAGAAGGCAAATGAAACAGAAATCATTGGACCACGGAGGTCAAAGTTTTGGAGAGGATGTGGGACTTGAGCTAAACTGTTGACTGGCAGAGAGGAAGGAAGCAAACATGACGTGACAGAAGGTGAAGAGAGACTAGTGAATACAGAGATATTGTTGGAGGGGGCCGTAAAAAAGTGATTGGTCCTATAATGTAGGACTGAAGTAGAGGAAGAGGATAAAATTAGGCAGCATAAACAAGATGAAAGGAAGTTATCAAGAGCCTTGAAAACCATCACGGAGATTTGAATTTGAAGCTATAGTCCAGAGCTCCCAGGCCAATCAAATATGATTAATTAGATAAGCTGGACTTACCCAAACAATTTTTTCTGGTTACCTGTCATCACTCACTTTCCCCCATGGGACACTCCTGGGCATTTCAGACTGAGAGAGGGTCTGACTGAACACACAGTTCCTAAATCTAAACTTTTGGAGATCATGAAAAGTATTAGTCTGTCCTCTTCCTTGAGTACTCCCTCTTCTTGTCTGCTGGATGACACTGTCCGGTCTCTCTAGATCCAGTTCTGTTGAGTTCCGTACTTCCAAGCCTCCCCTGAAGCCCCACCCAAGAAGCTGATGACTCCTTCCTTTGCACAGCTATGGTACCAGACATATGACTCTACTATCTCCTTCTTATTCCAAGTAGTTATTAATTACCTGGCTCCCACGCTAAACAATGGATTCCTTGAAAGCAAGGGCTGTAACTCATGGAGCTGTGTATCCCTGACACTGAGGGCAAGGCCTACCACTTGGTAGGTACTCAGAATTAATACATGATAAATACACAGATGGATGAATGAATGACAGGTAGATAGATTTGTTATCCCAAGGCTGGAGACTTCACTCACGCATTTGCCACAGCCTCCGTGTACACGTATTTGTCTACATAACTGCCTTCCTTTATTAGATTGTAAGTCCCCTTGTGTCTTGCTCATTATTTTATTCTCAGCACAGTTTAGTGTCTGGCATATATAAAACGTTAAGTAAAATGTTTGGTGAATGAATGGATGCATGGATGTTTCCTGTGTAAACACTTATAAATTACCAAAACACTTACAAATGATATGATATTTTGGAAGGAATTTAATACACAAAAATATTATTATTATATTATTATATATAATATATTATTGCTATATATACATAAATATAAATATAAATATATAATATTTATATTAATATTATAATAATATAATAATAATATATATTATATACTATATATAGTATATAATATATAAATATATAACATTATATATTTATATATTATATATGTATTAAATATATAATATATTTTATATAAATATAAAATATATAATTATATAAAATTATTTTCATTATAACTACTTAAACATTTACAAACACAAATTACCTATAAATTCATTGTCTATTTTCTATTTCATCTATGGAACTGAGATTAATTTACAAATTATGTGTAAACAAAAACATAACAGTAAAAAATTCAAATAATGGATATGTTTTAACAAAACAAAAACAATGATGTGATAAATAATGGAAAGATGCATTTTGGGGTTTTCTGCTTCATTGTTTATTGCCTTGATTTTGAACATGCTAGAAGGTTATTTGAACCATTGAACATTGTTTTTATCTTTCCTTTTAAACAATGATGTTAATTTCAAACCAGTTAATTGTTTTATTGGGCTGATCTCCTTAATAGTAGCCTGCAAAATGCAATAGAAACAAAATATTCTAAGAGTAAGAAGACATAAAGAAAACATCGGTATTTTACCTGTTTTATCACCTCACGGAATCAACTGTTGCTGGTCAAGGTATACAAAGATGGAAGCTTTGCTGTGAGCTGCTGTGTCTGTGAGGTAGCTCCATTCACCGCTTCCCTACTTCTGAATGACTGAGGGGGAAATTTTTATTCATATAGTGTGCCAAACATCACATGGCCTCTGCTTGGTTCCACCCAATTGTGAACACACATGCAAATTTGGGTATTTGGTTATAAGGTGGTTGATCTAGAATATGCTCCCACTAAATTTTTTAAATTATTGTTGATGGGGCACCTGGGTGGCTCAGTGGGTTAAAGCCTCTGCCTTCGGCTCAGGTCATGATCCCAGGGTCCTGGGATCGAGCCCGCATCCGGCTCTCTGCTCACAGCAAGGAGCCTGCTTCCTCCTCTCTCTCTGCCAGCCTCTCTGCCTACTTGTGATCTCTGTCTGTCAAATAAATAAATGAAATGAAATAAAATAAAATAAAGTAATTGTTGAAATGAAAACACAAAATTTAGAAATTCTTGTAGAGAACTGGAGGGCACCTTCTATGATGAGTTAATGATTTTAATCAGTTGCTCTTTGTTTGACATCACTTGCCACTGAAAGTGCAGGAATCCAACTAGAAGTAAAAACTTGAGCAAATGGACCTTGATTGGACTACTTACATGCTTCAGAAGTCAAACAACTTCTGCTCTGCTATTTATAGGATATCAAGACAGTCGTAGTCATGCCAACTATGTCCCATAGATGGAAACTATAGTGTTCAGCTCAAAGCTCCATCTCTGGCACCGAGTATGTGACTGCCTGCCTCTGTAAGTAATGAACTCTGCCATGAAGTTGCTGATGATATTAGTTTCTGTCTACCTCTAAGACACTAATTTTTTTTAAATTTCAGAGTGGGGATTTGTAGAATGCTCCCTCTTATGGATCTTCTAATCAACATGAGCGATAGTATCCTTTTCCCATTCGCCCCCTTGGAAATAAAGATGTGTTGTATGGTAGGGTGATAGAATTTTTTTAAAACAAAAGAACAAGATGAAAGAAACCTACTAAAAGATAAAGGAATTTATAGAGAAATCAAATATGCTTAAATAAGTGCTTAAAATGAAGCACAAAGGCTTTCACATTTCCGACTAGAAGTTTGAAAGGGAATTTTAATGGAACTTGCATTTCAGTTCCTGGTTGCAAGTTCAGTCTGGTGATGGGGTCCTGAGCTCAGTTCAGCTGTCTGTCCCACATCATCTGAAATCCATGGCCTCAATCTCATGTCTGCTCTGACTAGTATACTCTTTCAGGGGTCAAACTGAGCTGGCTTTTAAAAACATACCTGGAAGTATTAGACCTTTGTTAGATCCTAATTTGAAGAAGTGAGTTTATTGACAGAAGACACCCTGTCACCTTATCTCCTGGCTCCTTTCCCCTGCCTACTGTGCTGTAGCTCCTTCCAGGTTTTGTGGACTGGTTAATGAGCTCTTATATAAAGCTTAACGTAATTGTACAGTATTTATAAATTTCCCACAAGCTAGAGTGCCCTCTTGTGGGAATATCCAGCAGATATTCAGGTACTACCAACCATCTGAACTTGTGAGTTCACATTTCCCAGGTGTGGTAAGCTGAACGTGCCCCCACACTGTATTTTATTTTTATTCAACTCATCTTCTTCATGGGTTTCATAGCCATAGGTAAATGGGAAGGGGTAGAATTATGATAAGCAGTAGCCAGTGGCATAAGAATATATTTTCCAAAACGATATTGATTTTCTTTCTTTCTTTTTCTTTTTAAATGTAGAGGTGGTAGGAGGTGAGGAAAGTATAGAGTAAGTCGGAATGTAGGTCCCAAGTTCAAGAAATTACTAGATGTCTTTAACTCTAGTCACCAAAGAAACATTTATGTGGGTTGTCAAATGCCTCATTGAGGATCTATATCCTTCCTGGGATAAGTAAGCATTCACGGACTTACTCTCACTCGACTATCAGTTGTTTGCATCTTATCGGAAGAGAGTCGAGAGTTCTAGCCTAAGAAGGATGAAGAATTTTAGTCTAAAATGTAGCTATTATAAGATATAATGAGGATTGCTAATAGCTTAAGTGCGTAGTTTTCTTGCTACTTCAAGTCATACATCTTTAAAAACTTTTTATTTGGAAGAACTTCAAGCATATACAAAATAGTATATGAAAGGAGTATAATCCCCCCATTTACCTACTAGACAGCATCAACAACACCAACTCATTACTAATCTTATTTCCTCCAAACCTTTTTCCTCCCTCTCCAATTATTTAGAAGTAAATTCCAGGCATTGTACCCTCTCACCCATAAATATTTCAGAGGGTATCTCTAAGATATAAGAACTCCTCTTTAAAAATAAAACCATGGGGCACCTGGGTGGCTCAGTCGTTAAGGGCCTGCCTTCGGCTCAGGTCATGATCCCGGGGTCCTGGGATGGAGCCCACGTCGGGCTCTCTGCTCGGCGGGAGGCATGCTTCTCCCTCTCCCACTCCCCCTGCTTGTGTTCCCTCTCTCACTGTGTCTCTCTCTGTCAAAGAAATAAAATCTTTAAAATAAATAAATAAATAAATAAAATAAAATAAAAATTAAAACCACAATATCTTCATGTAAAAAGTAATAATTAGGGACGCCTGGGTGGCTCAGTTGGTTAAGCAGCTGCCTTCGGCTCAGGTCATGATCCCAGCGTCCTGGGATCGAGTCCCACATCGGGCTCCTTGCTCGGCAGGGAGCCTGCTTCTCCCTCTGCCTCTGCCTGCCACTCTGTCTGCCTGTGCTCGCACTCTCTCTGTCAAATAAATAAATAAAATCTTAAAAAAAAAAAAAAAAGTAATAATTATTCCTTAGTGTCATAAAAGATCAAGGTAGTGTTCAAAGTTCCCTCATTGTCTTTCATTTTAAAAAGAGCTGATTGTATAGAGGTACAGAGATTTTCTGCTCTCTCTCACACATTCATAGCCTCCTCCATTATCAACATCCCTCACCAGAATACTTTATTTAATTAATTTATTAATTTATTAATTTATTTATTTTTACCAAGGATGAGCCTACATTGACATACCATAGTCACCCAAAGTCGATAGTTTACCTTAGGGTTCAGTCTTGGTGTTGTACATTCAATAGGTGTGAGCAAATGTATAATAACATATATCCATCATTACAGTATCACACAGAATATTTTCACTGCCCTAAAAACCCTCTGTGTTCTGCCCATTCATACACCACTCCCTGCCCCCTGACCTGGCAACCACTGAACTTTTCACTGCCTTCATAGTTTTGGCTTTTCTAGAATGTCATATGATGTGAGTCATACACTACTCAGCCTTCTCAGATTGGCTTCTTTCTTAAAAATAAGGATTTAAGGCTCTTTCATGTCTTTTCATTGGTTGGTATCTCATCTCTTTTTAGTGCTGAATAATATTCTGTTGTCTGGATATACCACAGTTTATCCATTCACCTACAGAAGGACATCTTGGTTGCTTCCAAATTTGGGCAGTTATGAATAAAGCTGCTATAAATATCTGTATATGGGTTTTGTGTGGACATAAGTTTTCAACTCCTTTCCTTCAATACTAATAAATGTGACTGCTGGGTCATATAGTAAGAGTATGCTTAGTTTTGTCAGAAACTCCACAGTCTTCCAAAGTGACTAATATTTTGCATTCCCATCAACAGTGTATGAGAGCTTCTGTTGCTCTATATTCTCACCAGCATTTGGTGTTGTCAGGATCCCAGATTTTGGACCTTCTAATAGTTGTATAATGGTATCTCATTGTTCTAATTTTTCAATTTCTTTGATGACATATGATGTGGAGCATGTTTTCATATGCTTACTGGCCATCTGTATATCTTCTTTTTTTTAAAGATTTATTTATTTATTTGAGCATGAGCATGAGCAGGGGGAGAGGCAGAGGGAGAAACAGACACCTGCTGAGTGGGGACCCTGACCCAGGGCTCTATCCTAGGACCTTGAGATCATAACCTGAGCTAAAGGCAGATGCTTATCTGATTGAGCCACTCAGGCACCCCTGTTTATCTGTTTTAGTGAGCTGTCTGTTAATGTCATTGGCCCACTCGTTACACTGAGTGTTCATTTTCTTACTGTTGAGTTATCATCTTTCTTAATCTATAGGTTCTCTTACTCTCCCTCTCTTATTTTGTCTTTCCTTTCAATATATTTTTGTTCAAGAAACAGTCACTTGTCTACAGTTTAGACAAATGGGTTTTTCTGAATGTATCATTTTGGTGTTGTTTAGGAGTTAGAGGAGTCTGTCCCTTTATTATTTTGTTAAAATGAGTAGTTCGATCTAGAAACTCGATATGATTCAGTTCGATTTTTTGTTTGGCAAGGCTACTTCACAAGCAGTGAGGCTGTCTTCCACCAGGAGGCGCACATGCTCTGTTTGGGACATCAGCCGCTTTTGGGGGGTGAGGGGGAGCGGGTTGGTAAGTAGTCTCCATGTCCAAATGTGGAATTTGTACTCAGGACCCCGAGATTAAGAGGCCCATGCTCTAACTACCGAGGCTTCAGCAGCTTTTGATGATCACTGTATTGATTAATTTTTTTTAAAGATTTTTATTTATTTGACAGAGAGAGATCACAAGTAGGCAGAGAGGCAGGCAGAGAGAGAGAGAGGAGGAAGCAGGCTCCCTGCTGAGCAGAGAGCCTGATGCGGGACTCCATCCCAGGATCCTGAGATCATGACCTGAGCGGAAGGCAGCAGCTTAACCCACTGAGCCACCCAGGCGCCCCTGTATTGATTAATTAACAAGCTAATAGCTGCTGAATAGTGACATTTTACCTCTGCAATCCCTTCTTCTTTTACCAGGCTTTTATGCTTCTTTGATTAAATTTTCCTTCACCAACTATTTTGTTACTCCAAGATGCAATTTATAGAGAGAGGCCAGAAAAATGCTTGATTTTTCCTCTTCACTTAAGTTTTCAAAATAATGAGTTGCTTCCCTAACACCATCCAAATGACCAATGAGTTGTTTTTTTAACTCATTATGAACTCATGTATGTGAATCTATTTTTTTTTTAAGATTTTATTTATTTATTTGAGAGAGAGTGAGAGAGAGCATGATTGGTGGGGGGGGGGAGGGAGAGAGAAAAGCAGACTCCCCACCGAGCATGGATCCAGATGCAGGGCTCCATCCTGGGTTGGGATCATCACTCAACCCAGTGAAGGAAGACTGTCAACCGAATGAGCCACCCATGTGCCCCATGTGCATCTATTTGATATTTTTCATTCCACTGTAGTCATTATACTTATTGATACTCAAATTCTTTTATCTTTGACCAGAGGATGTCTGTTTAAGTTGGCTCCTGAATCCTTTTGACATGAGCCTGTCTTTAGAAATTTCCCTACTTTCTGCTAAAGCAAGATGTTCCTGGTTTCTTTTACATGTATTAATTCAGACCTGGAATTAGCTATTTCTCTAAGGCAATGGTTCTCAGAGTGTGATGGGGGAATCCCTGAGAGTCCCTGTGATGCTTTTATGGGGTCTGTGAGGCCAAAATGATTTTCATATTAATACTAAGATGCGGGACGCCTGGGTGGCTCAGTTGGTTAAGCGGCTGCCTTCGGCTCAGGTCATGGGTGGCTCAGTTGGTTAAGCGGCTGCCTTCGGCTCAGGTCATGATCCCAGCGTCCTGGGATCGAGTCCCACATCGGGCTCTTTGCTCGGCAGGGAGCCTGCTTCTCCCTCTGCCTCTGCCTGCCACTCTGTCTGCCTGTGCTCACTCTCTCTCTCTCTCTAACAAATAAATAAATAAAACATTAAAAAAAAATACTAAGATGCTACTTTCCCTTCTTAATTTTCAGTCTCTCACAAATGTATATAGTTTTCCAAGGGCTACCAGGTGCATGATATTATGACTGATTGTAGAAGAGGTTTTAAAAATTATCCTGTCATTTATTAGCCAGGCATTAAAGAGATTTACAAAAATGTAAAAGGATGGCACTCTTCTCACTAAATAGTTTTTGATAGTGGATATTTTGTTATTTTAAAATCTATTTTAGGGACGCCTGGGTGGCTCAGTTGGTTAAGCGGCTGCCTTTGGCTCAGGTCATGATCCCAGCGTCCTGGGATCGAGTCCCACATCGGGCTCCTTGCTCAGCAGGGAGGCTGCTTCTCCCTCTGCCTCTGCCTGCCACTCTGTCTGCCTGTGCTCGCTCTCTCTCTCTCTCTCTCTAACAAATAAATAAATAAAATCTTTAAAAAAATCTATTTTAATGTATAATGTAGTAAACATCAATAGGTATAACCCATATACACAAAAGCTCTTTGGGGCCCTCAACAGTTTTTGAGTTTAAAGAAATTTGAGGAGCAAAATGTTTGAGAACCGCTGTTCCCAGGAGTCCTGACTCCTTTTAATGGAAAATGATATTTAAAAGTCACAATCTGGGAGCTAGAGATGTTCATAGTTACTGGATTGGCCATTGTTTTTAGGCCATTTCAATGGGCAGAGATAAGATAAAATGATAAATATATTTAAAGATAAAATACATCATGAGTTGTTACTGAGTCTTTCAACTCAAATTCAGGATTTTAGAGTTAACTCTGAACTCTGTAATACAGTTTACATTTTTATCTCCTTTCCCCCATTACAAAAATTC
>RCUC01135298.1:0-48801 GCA_003697995.1 Taxidea taxus jeffersonii
CTCTGTGACCCAGCAAAATGGAAGTGTCCAAGTCTTTGGCATGGTAAGCCAACTATCAGGGGCAACTGACGGGATAAGATGAAATGGAGTGGGGAACATAGTATGAACGTTGATCCAAAAGTTCCTCTTAACCGGAGTCTGTTCCTTGGCTGTTAGGAATCACAGAAGTTCCTAAAATTGCCAGCAAAGTTTTGCGTGCATGCACTTTGCTGCAGAAAATGTTCAGAGCTTTGATGCAGGAGTTGGCAAACTTTTGCTTCTCAAGGGCCGGATAATGAGTATTTTGAGCTTTGCAGGCCACATGGTCTGTGCTGCAACTCTTCAACTCTACCCCTGAAGCACAAAAGCAGCCACAGACATAAGTAAATTGTGGAAGCAGGGAGTTCTTTTACTCAGAGTGAGAGAACAGGCATGGCGGTTTCCAATACAATTTTTATTTACAAAAACAGGGTGCAGGCTGGATTCGGCGCACAGGCTGCAGTCTGCCGCCCCCCCACCCCCCCACCCCCGCTGTAAGCCATCCATACTCTTAGTCATTTCCTTCCATGAATCAAAGACTCTGAAGTCCACGTTTTTCTAATTCTTGAGAGGTTTTAAAATTCATTTGAATATATTCAAGAGATAAATTCGCTCTTCTGTGAACTACTCAACTCCAATGACCTCTTCCGATTTATTTCAGCAGCCCCAACTTCGGCTAACTCTGCCATTACTACAGATAGTTCCTTTTCTGAAACCATGAATGTCCAGTACTTATTGATTTAACAAGTATTTTTCAGCCGATATGTTCTGGGCTCTCGTATTCCATTTACTGGTCCCATAACCTCCTATCTTTCAGTTCTTCAATTTTCTTTATTTTCATTACCATCCACTCCTCAGGCATAAACCTGAAAGTCCTTTTGTTTTACCTACAATGAACAACTTTTATTCTGGAATAACTCCCTCCTCCTCATCACTGTATTCCATTCAAACACCCAGGCTCCTGATTAAGACTCAAGAACATCATACAGGGGCGCCTGGGTGGCTCAGTGGGTTAAAGCCTCTGCCTTCGGCTCGGGTCATGGTCCCAGGGTCCTGGGATTGAGCCCCGCATCGGGCTCTCTGCTCGGCAGGGAGCCTGCTTCCCTTCCTCTCTCTCTCTGCCTGCCTCTCTGCCTACTTGTGATTTCTGTCAAATAAATAAATAAAATCTTAAAAAAAAAAGAAAAAGAACATCATACAAATACACAGAATGATTGTCTCTGCAAATTTACATTCTAGGGGCGCCTGGGTGGCTCAGTGGTTTAAGCCTCTGCCTTCAGCTCAGGTCATGATCCCGGGGTCCTGGGATGGAGCCCTGCATCAGGCGCTCTGCTCAGTGGGAAGCCTGCTTCCTGCACCCAACCCCCCGCCTGCCTCTGTGCCTGCCTCTCTGCCTACTTATGATCTCTGTCAAATAAATAAATAAAATCGGGGCGCCTGGGTGGCTCAGTGGGTTAAAGCCTCTGCCTTCGGCTTGGGTCATGATCCCAGGGTCCTGGGATCGAGCCCCGTATCGGGCTCTCTGCTCCGCGGGGAGCCTGCTTCCTCCTCTCTGCCTGCCTCTCTGCCTGCTTGTGATTTCTGTCTGTCAAAAAATAAATAAATTTAAAAATAAATAAATAAATAAAATCTTTTTTTTTAAAAATTTACATTCTATAGCCCTTAAAGCTCCCATACTCCTTGTATTCATTTTTCCTCACAACCGCCAATAGCTATTCTAAGTCCTTATTATCTTACTGTAGGCTTCATCCCAACATCTCCCAATACAAAGTTAATGACCCTGCTAGCAGCTGGTGACAGTTGTAGCTTCCTACCTAAGCCCCCAACCTATAAACATATCTGGATACGAGCCCTCTATAATCCCTCCATTCCCAGTGTAAATATATTTCCTCCTCCCATGGGAAGCCAACTCCTGCTCTTCTGTGTGATCACAATCACGACAACCTCCTCATGGACTTGCATTGTTACTTAGTATGTTTGGTTTTTGCAGAACTTTATTAGTTTCCCATGCTGTGTAACAAATCACCACTTGACAAACAAATTGGAGCTGGCCTAAGACACTAACGGTTTAGGAGGTCAAAAGTCCATCACAAAGTAGCTGGATTCTTTGCTTAGGGTCTCATAGACTGAAATCAGGATTGTGGTAGGGCTGCATTCCTCTCTTAAGGTTCGGGGGAGGAATCTGCTTCCAAGTTCATTGAGGTCAATGGCAGAAGCCAAGTTCTTTGTAGTTACAGGACTGAGATGCCCATTTCCATGCTGTCAGCTGAAGCTACTCTCAGTGATTAGAAGCTGTGTGCCTTCCTTGCCACATGGATTCCTCCATCTTCAAAGCCAACAAATGAGAAGCCTTGCTCATGTTGAGTCTAAATTAGACAAAAGCTATGCCTGCAAATCTTTGCAAAACAATCTCCCGTTTATCTGTAACTCCAGTTGAAATGGCTAAGGACTAATATCCTTAAGCTTCCTAGAGGTCACCTGGTTTGATTCAGAAAATCTGTGAAGCACACATTAATTTCTTGAAAAAGCCTCCGGTGTATCTGAATAATCTGACCTTATGATCTTTCAGAGGTTTTAGCAAAAGGTTCTATGTACACACTTGTTTCTTCTCTGAATCACACTTTCAAAAGCAATTTCTTCATTTTAACATTATTTGCCGTCTAGACAGGCTCAAAATTAACTAAATCATCTGGTCCTGGTTCCCTTTTAATAAAACTTCTTTTGATTTAACTTTATTCTCTCATATTTTCCTATAAGCAGCAAGAAGAAATCAGGCAGTACCTTCACTCAACACTTTGCTCAGAAATCGCCTTAGCTACATATCCAACTTCATCAGGTAACTTCTGCTTACAACTTCAAAGCCAGCAAGAGACTCTTCCTCAAGTCAAATCCCTCCCACACTTCAAATCTCTTTTGCCAGGAGAGGCTCAATCCCTTTAAGGGCCCAGTAGCTCAACCCACTGAAGATAATCTTCCTTTCTCCACTGTGCCATACAATATGACCTAATCACGAGGGTTCTCCATCCTGCTCATAGTTCACATCCACACTCAGGGGGAGGAGCAGAGAATCTTGGGTGCCATCTCAGAATTCTGCCTACAATTAGGACTGTAAGTGTAGCAATTCTCAAACTACTTTCTATGAATGGTGGCAATGAACAAATGAATGAAAGTAGTGATGATGCTGGAAGCCAAACTTCTCAATGTTGAAGAAGTGAAATACAAATGTGGAATGGAGAAAGGCTAGAAAGTTGGATTAGGATTACCGGATGTATCAGTGTGAACTCATGATTTTATACACACACACACACACACATATAAATATACACACACATACACATATATGCAGTTGGTTGATCTTCCATTTCTGTATGCTCTCCTGAAATAGTCTAGAGGCAATGACACCCCAGCATCAGTGAACATACCCAGGGCCCAGATCCAGATTTGTAAACAGAATTCCCTACTAAAAGGAGCCATGGATCAGGCACCTGGGTGGCTCAGTTGGTTAAGCTACTGCCTTGGGCTCAGGTCATGATCCTGGAGTCCTGGGATCGAGTCCCATATCGGGCTTCCCCTGCTCTGCAGGGAGCCTGCTTCTCCCTCTCCCTCTGCCTCTCCCGCTGCTTGTGCTCTCTCTCTGTCAAATAAATAAATAAAATCTTAAAAAAAAAAAAAAAACAAAGGAATCATGGGTCAATGGAGAAATGGGTAACATCAGAGCAGGAAAAGTACAAGATGAGTCAAGAACATTTTGTTGTACCAAAATCTAAGAAATTATCCCCAAAGTGATGAGGATATGTCAAAAGGACAGAAACCAGTGTTAGGGAGTTTCTGTTAGATAAAAAGCTCTGAAAATATTCAGAAATTGGAAAGAAACACAATGTACTTCTGATCACTGCACTTTTTAGAGTTTATATTTGTGGTTAAAACCATCAGTTAAAACTGCTTTTGGAAACAAAAATATACCTAGAATTCACAGTTTAAAATGTTTTACTTCTTAGGAAACAGGATTTATCTTTAAAAGGATATGACTAATATGTTTCATCTCCAAATGTGCCATAGCAAATTTTTGGAGTGGATGGATATCAGAATAACTATGTGTACTATTCAAATATAAATAAAGCTATTGAAAAACATGTTTTTCCTGTAATTATTTATAAAGCTTCTAATGTCCATAATTATAGTACATTCATGGAGAAATTGTTCAGTTAAAGGTCCAAGGATTCTAGGGTCCCCTGAGCCTGTCCTCTCCCAATTTAATCATGTAGTTAAGAAAGAAATGTAACAGAATTGTTTTAATGTTGAAAAGGGCTGAAGATAACCCAAAGGAAATTCACTTAACAATATCAACTCTAGATGAATTGATAAAAGGAAGTTTAATAAATGAAATTACAAGATTATAATCATGGGCATTTGGTTATTAACAATCTATGAAAACACTTTCGAATTTAACTTAATACTGATTTGTTTCAGAGTTTTGATGTATAGCAACACTTCTTAATGAAGAATCGAAATTTAATAGTCACACATTTGTGGGGAGAGAACCATCTGAATCTCGGGCAAAGTATGTGTATAAGACTTCAGAGTAAGAAAGGAAAACACTCTCTGACTGGAAGTAATGTACCAATATTCTGGCTTAAAATAAATGAGTTTTAGATGACAATATAACTATAGATTTTGAAGTATGCTTTTGAATAGCTTAAAGGTTGATCCCTGCTTATCCTTGTCATACTTTCCTAACATTAAAAAAGAGAGAGAGAGAGACTATAGGCCCAAAATGGAGTCACTTATGCTAACCTCACAGCACCAAAAAGAAACTTAATACCGAACCTAACTGCAGTTTCAAACTCCCCCAGGAATGTATTCTTAACTGGTCAGTCTGGAATTTCCTGATCAGCAGCAGTGAGGTAATCCAACCAATAGACCTTTGTGCCCCCAAAAGAAGGTATAATCCTGCTGGAATAATTCATTTTTTTCTATTTATAAGTTCCTTGTCCCACTCTCACTCTGCCTTTAAAAACATTATATTTTGTACAGTTCCTCATAACTACTGTTTGCTAGATGAGATGCTTCCCAATTCATAAATCATTGAATAAAAATAATTAGATCTTCAAATATGCTCAGTTGGATTTTTGTTGGATTTAAAATTACTCATCTAAACCTAAAGAAGCAAAATCCTATTTTCCCCGGATAAAATAATGTCATGCAATAATGTCATGCACTCCAGCCCAGGAATCCTCATATTTTAAAAAAGCTGTCCAACCTAATTTTCAAAGGATATCTTTTTGGCGGGGGGAGCCTGGGTGGCTCAGTGGGTTAAAGCCTCTGCCTTCGGCTCAAGTCATGATGCTGGGGTCCTGGGATGGAGCCCCGAAAGGGGCTCTCTGCTCAGCAGGGAGCCTGCTTCCCTCTCTCTACCTGCCTCTCTGCCTACTTGTGATCTCTGTCAAATAAATAAATAAAATTAAAAAAAAAAAAAAAAAAGGGAGGACGCCTGGGTGGCTCAGTTGGTTAAGCGGCTGCCTTCGGCTCAGGTCATGATCCCAGCGTCCTGGGATCGAGTCCCACATCGGGCTCTTTGCTCGGCAGGGAGCCTGCTTCTCCCTCTGCCTCTGCCTGCCTCTCTGTCTGCCTGTGCTCGCTCTCTCTCTCTCTAAGAAATAAATAAATAAATAAATAAATAAATAAATAAATAAATAAAAAGGATATCTTTTTTTTTAAGATTTTATTTATTTATCTGTCAGAAAGAGCGAGTAAGAGCGGGAGAGAGGGAGCAACGGGCGGAGGGAGAAGCAGAATCCCTGCTGAGCAAGGAGCTGGATTCGGGACTCGATCCCAGACCCTGCGATCACCTGAGCTGAAGGCAGATGCCCAAACAACTGAGCCACCCACACATCCCTCAAAGGATATCTTATGAAAAACTCCCAACACATAAAACAAGCAAAACAGAACTCCTCTGACTGAAGTGGAAGGCCCCCTGCCCCTCACTCCTACCCTGAGGCCTCTCCTTCCACCTTACTGCAACCCCTGAAGAATTTGACCAAAATCCCAAGACTGTAGAAAATACAAAACATAGCTCCAAGCAATAACTGATGTAAAGGTCCTGGTATGATCAGAAAGACATTTTTTCAGATGCATAAGGAAAGTATAGGCATATAGAAACAAATGTTATTAGCGATTATATTTGGATAGAATTATGAGTAATTTTTTTCCAAATTTTTTAATAGTTGACAGGAATTACTGTTAGAAACTCAATAAACTTTATTTTTTTAAGGTATAAGTACAATCTTTCCCTATAATGCACTGTGTTGTAGTATATATCAGAAAAAAGCATTTCTGTACCACTATGAATACACTTAAAAATACACACATATACACACAATTATGTAAAGATTAGAGATATAAATTAACAATATAACAATTTACCAATCAGAGGGGCCTGTTTATATTTGAAGGACATAATATTTTAATCACAATAGATGAGATATATTTAATTGTTTCCTCTAATGTTCTATTCATTGCAACTTCCAGTAAGGCCACAAATTACTAATTACTACTGGAATCAGAAAAGAGGTTAAAAAGTTAAGGAAAAAAGTGTCCCATGAAATCTACTACTTTCAAATAATAATTCTTGCATTTCCAAAACCCATTACTCAAGCCAAAGACTGCAATTAAGGTATCAGTAACATTTCCTAGACAAGTAAATAGTCAATGAATTACATTTGCTTCTGGGAAATGAAGAAAGTAAATATTAACTATGATTTTGAAATCAAAATGGAGATATTAGGCAAGTGGGGGAAGTTGTAGTAGATAGTTACAATATATAGTAGTTTTCTACATATTGGTAATTAAATTTTTTTCCCAGTTTTATTAAGAAATAATTGACATACATCACTGTGTAAGCTTAAGGCATACAGCATGATAATATGATTTACATATATTGTGAAATGACTATCACAATAGGTTCAGCTAATATCCTTCATCTCATACAGATACACTACAGAGAAATAAGTAAAAAAAAAAAAAGTTTCCTTGTAATGATACCTCTTAGGATTCGCTCTCCTTAACAACGTTCCTATATATCATATGTGTTAACTATAGTCATAATGTTGTACATTATACCCCTGATTATACCTCTAGTACTTATTTATCTTATAACTAGAAATTTGTACCTTTTGACTACTCTCTTCCAATTCCCTCATTCCCCACCTTCCGCCTCTGGTAACCACATGTCTGATGATTTTCCCTGTGACTCTGTGCTTTGTTCCAAGGGGAGTGGCAGTTGTTTGGGTGTTTTCTTTTTTAGATTCCACATGTAAATAAGATCATAGAGTTTTTTGTCTTTCTCTGTCTGACATATCTCATTTAGCATATTGCCTTCAAGGTCCATTCAAGTTGTTGCAAATGGTAGGATTTCCTCACCTTTTATGGTTGAATTATATTTATAGATATATAGACATAGATATAGATATATGATATATACGTGTGTGTGTGTGTGTGTGTGTGTGTGTATATATATAATAACTTCTTTATCCACTTGTCAATGGACACTTGGGTTGTTTGGCTGTTTCCATGTATTAATAATTGCAAATGCCGCTGCTGTGAACATGGAGGTACAGATATCTTTTCAAGTTCGTGTTCTCATTTCCTTTAGATTTATTCTCAGAAGGGGACTTGCTGAATCACATGGTAGCTCTATTTGTAATTTTTTGAGGATCCTCCATATTGTTTTCCACAGTGACTGCGCCAATTTTCAATCCCACCTGGTTTTCCAGGTGGACATGGTTTAAAAAAAAGTGCACATGGTTTCCCTTTTTTCCACATGCACACCAGCTTGTTATCTCTTGTCTTTTTGATACTGGCCATTCTAATAGGCTGAGGTGATATTTCACTATGGTTTTCATTTGTATCTCCCTAATGACTAGTGATGTTGAGCATTTTTTCATGTACCTGTTGGCCTTTAGTACATCTTCCTTGGAAAATGTCTGTTGAGGTCCTTTGCCCATTTTTTTATTGAGTTTGTTTTGTTTTGCTATTGCGTTGTAGGAGTTGTTTACATATTTTGGATTTTAACCCCTTATCAGATATATGATTTGCAATTAGGCATAGAAGGAACATATCTCAACATAATAAAGGCCATATATAACAATCCCACAGCCATCATCATACTCAGGGTGAAAGGCTGAAAGCTTTTCCTCTAAGATCAGGAACAAGATAAGGGTGCCCACTCTCATTACTCCTATTCAAGACTGTACTGGAAGTCAAAACTAGAGCCATCAGGCAAGAAAAGAAATACAAGATATCAGAATTGGAAAGTAAGAGGTAAAAACTATTTCAGATGACGTGGTTCTAAATACAGAAAATTCTTATGAGTCATCAAAAAAACTCTTAGATCGAATCAACAAATTCAGTAAAGTTGCAGGACACAAAATTAATATTTAAAAAATCAATATGTTTGCATATACTAACAAGGAATTTTCTGAAAAAGAAATAAAATGATCCCATTTACAACAGCATCAAAAACAAATAATTAGGAATATATTTAACCAAGGAGGTAAAAAAAATAACTCTGGTAACTTAATATTTTAATTTTAATTGCCTGTGTTTCTGTACAGATTTGTTTACCCATCCTTGTCCTACTTTCCTAATCATTTTATTATATGCACTATATGTACTTTAAGTCTGAGACTGCAGAAATAGCCAGAAACAAAACTAACCGGATTCCTTTCTTCTTGAAATTTTATTGGTTAAAATTTAAATCCACAAAGTCTTAGTCTGTCTATAATGTAAGAAGTCCTGAGTGACTGAAATAATGAAGAAGAGCTTAGAGACTGGCAAGAGCTCCACTTCCTCATAGTTTTAAAGAAATACTGTCAATGGTAAGCACAAACTAAAAAGAGAATAAATTAAATACAAGTTTTCAATGGTTTCATTTCCACAAACCAGTTGCTTAAATAGTTTTGGACTCCCAAAAGCTTCAAATAAAGCAGATAAAAGTAGAACTAAGTTTAAGACAAGGAGAGTGACCTAGAGACCTATCTGCTTTCTTTATTTACCACTGTCAATCTCACAACATCATCTTTGGTGGAATCCTAGGGGCAATGACTTTAAGGAGAGGGGAATAAGAAATTCTAGTAAATTACATGAAAAAAGAAACTACTGAAGCCACCACTGCAATATAATTGTATGCTTAGATTATATGTGAATTCTGTTTGCATCATCTAACACTGGGCGGCGCTTAATAAACAATCAGTCACACACAAAAAATGCATGGGACTGTGAGCCTTATCAGTGTTGAGAGGCACTTCACTGGGTTTCAACAGAGGGCAGTCTGAAACATAGTATATTAATTTATTCCAACAGCTCAACTAGAGCATTAGATTATAGTCAATTCTCATTACTTGGAATAGTTACGAACTATAAAGTTCTGTAAACACTGAATTATCCAATACGGGGTTGGGTTCATACAAGCCTCCAGTCATATCTTCATCAACCAATCAATATATAACTTTATGTTTTTATTTAAGAAAACATTATTTAATATATACACCTGATTCATTAACATTGAACTCACAGTCAGGCCTGAATGAAGCTTATCTAACAAATGTTATTTCTCTGCGAGACACATCACAGACTTTCCTCACTTGGGAACACCAGACAGTGCCCAGCACTTCAGCACTATACTTGGGGACCATTTTAAATAGCAAAATCACTAACAAAAGGCCCTCAAAGAGGAGAAAGGTAGCACTGCTAGATCACAAAAAGGACACTTGATTACAAAATGAGAGCTGAAACAAGAAGAAAGAGCATCAGCTTTTTCACGTTCTTTTTTGCTGCTCTGTACAGTGCATGTCTGCCAACGACCATAAAAACACTGTGTATTGATTTGGGGGTTACAAAAACATTTCAGCAAATACAGAAACCACAAATAATGAGGATCCACTGTATTGCCTTAGACAATCACATCTATTAGATTCTGATGTAGTTACAAACCTTGAGTATTAAGTGTTTTAGAAGAAGGTACTAGGACAGGAAAAGAGGGGTAAAAGTCAGAATGAAAACTGAGGCTCAAAATTCTGCACCAAACATACCCACTGACACTGTAATATATCTGTGGTAGGTTGCATTATTGTTCCCAATCCATCACCTCTCCTGTATCCCCAACCTTTGGCATGTGATACTGCAGTCACTCTCACTGAAGACCTGGGCAAATTTCTCCACTGCTACCCATGGTCATGAGATTTGCTCTAGCCAAGGGAATGTCCATGGACATATGAGCAAAGGACTGAAATGTGCTTCCACAGTTGAGGTTTCCTTCTTGTGTTTCTGCCATCACCATGTGAAAAACATGCCCACAGACAGTTCACTAGTGCAAGGAGGAACAGAGACATGGAACAGATCTAGACATTAACTGCAGCTTGGAGCCATACCCAGATGCCCCACAGATATGTTAATTATAAATAATCCATTAAGTTTGAGAGCATTTAAACAGCTATAGTTAACTGATATTTCATATAATTTTTAAAATCTTATTATCTCGCTAAAAAATCTTTATATAAAAGGATGATGAGACCCTCTTTGTCCTTGTCCTAAAACCTAGTACATAGTAGGTTCGTAGTATGTTGTTTCCAAAGATGGCTGCATCCCTAACTCCCATCCCATATGATCTTTACAATGTGATCTTGTCATTCACCCACCAAATGGTGGAGTCTATCTTTCCTCTCCTCAAATTTGAGTTGGCCCTACAATGCTATATAAGTCTTGAAGCCAGACCTTATGAAATCTGAAGTTTCCATGTTCCTTCTTCATGGAACCCAGTCATCAAACAGGAAGTCAGACCCCACTAAGTCCACCACACTGTTAGAAAGCCCCAACTAGACACGTGGAAAGAGAAGGTGGGAGAGAGAGAGAGCAAGCGAGCGAGCATACCTGCATGTGCACACAGTGGGGACAGGGGAGCGCTGGAAACAGGATAGATACCATGGGGTAGAGCACCAACTATAAATCATCCGAGTCAGGCATTTTGAACATTAAAACCATCAGCATAAGAACTTCCCGGTCAATCCACAGAATTGTGGAGAAATTGTGAGAAATAATATGTTGTGAGAAATAATACCTTGCTTAAAACAAGACACTCATTTTTAGAGTGAATGACAGCAACTCAGACAAGTCATTAATAAATGTGTGCTGAATTAATTAAATTCAATAAAATATTTTGCTAAATGCTTACCTTGGTATTTGCCATGTCCACAATATACTGGTCTCCCTTTATACATTCCATTACTTCAAAACCATCTCTGTCAATCACTTTGGCCTGAGAACTTCCAGATACAACAAGAATCATGTCTCCTGTGTTACTATACTGCAGTGACTTGATCTGATGGCTATGTAAAAGAAAAAAGAAAATAGTGTTGTAAGACACTGGGCATAATGTTCACACTTCCACTATATTAAGCACTGCCAGAAAAATGTCACACAACTGCACAAATTGATAATTCTTCAAAATAGAGATCATCAACCTCAAAGGGGCCCTCAACACCAGTGGCTATCCTGTTAGCACTCTCCTCCCACTCATCACGGCATCCACTAAAATATCTACTCACCTTAAATCTTCAACCCAACCAACTGCCCTTCTTTCAGCTGTTGATTTGTCTGGCTCTTTCCCAAAAGCAAGGAACAACAACAGCCTCAACTTCCTCCCGCTAATGTCATAAACTTATCCGCATCTGAACACCTCTCTTCCTCCTCCTGATTACAATGGTGGATGTAAACCTCTTCCTGCCCACGGCAAATCTAATACCTATATTCTGGATCGCATCCTCTCCAGTCTCCTCAGGAACTTCTACTGATTATCCTCTCTCTTTTGCGTGCTCCTCACTCCACTCATTCCCCCAGCTTCCAGGATATGGTCTGCTGATGGCTAACAACTGAACACCTTCATACAAGATTATGTTACCATTCCAAAGCAGCCCACATTCAATGCCTGGCCAGCGTGCAGGAAAATGGTCCGGCCAGCATGCAGGAAAATGGTCCAGACTTCTACTTCAGGCGGGATCCAGCAGAAGAATTACACCAGCTTCAGATCTCCCTGTGGGCCCAGCTGAGGCTGCTTCTGCAGCTACATGATAATGCAGTTTTTGTGCCTTCCAAAGGGTACTTCCCTTGCACCTTCTCTCTAGGGGCCTGATCCCCAAAGCATTCTTCAACCAACCTTCTCCATGCAAATCCTGGAATTTCAAATGGCTCTGGTGAACCTGACCTGAGAGAGCTGGTATTGAAAGTGGTCCTATGAAGTTAATTCCAAGATGAGATCACCGAGTGGCTAGGAACAAGGACCCCATTACAGGAAGCAGACAGTCCCCGACATGCTACAGCAGTGCAAATGCAACTGCTAAAAAGTTCATCATGAAAGGAAAGGTACTGGCTGGTGTAGCATTCCAGACATTCGAGAGGTAAAGGAAATATAAGAACTGAAACAACTCTAGAACTGGACAGCTGTTACTGGGTGTAGTCAGTGCAATGAATAAAGACAATGAAAGGCTGGGGATGAATAATCACCAATTAAAACCTAGAGTGTGAAAAAAGCCAAAAGTCCTCTTTGCCAGCCTATAAAGACAGGGTTATTGGTCCCTAAGTGGTATGCAGTGACCGAGCTGGTAAAGCATCTTTTTCTACCTCTATTAGGAAGTAAGACCAAAAGCAGTTGACATTCACAGGTGACCAATAGCAGCACACATGTGCATCCTGGAGCCATGGCTACATTAATTTTCTGGCCCTTTGTCTTAACGTAGTCCAAAGGGACCTGGACCATCTGGACAATCTGAATTAGTTCATGCTAGTCTGTGATCCAGATGACATCATGCTAATTGAATAGGGTGAGCAAAAAATCAAGTACATTGGTGAGAAATATGCTCTCCAGATGATATGAAATAAAGCCTAGAAAAGAGCAAGAGATTAAGAAAAGGATGTGTGGGGAAGATGCATGTAGGTGGACATGTGGAAAGTGGACACCAAATAGGAGCTCTTTGTATCCCATGTTAATCCCGGACAACACCAACTTTGAAAGAGGCAATAAACCACACAGACAAAGTGACTTTGCCAGTTGACATTAGCTAGCTTTTGTCATCATCCACACCACTGTTAATGCAATAGGCTTATAAGTGAAACAGCAGTGGGGAAAGGGATGGAAGTTATTCATGGGACCAACAGCAACTCTGCAAAATTGACCTGTTATTGCCAAAGGTCCAACCTGCCAGTAACAGAAGCCTATGATAAGCCCCACTCCTGAAGTAATACTAAACTAATGAGTAAGTCAAATACATAATATGAAAACCTGTAATAAGTATATGGGGAAAAAACTGAGTGGGAAGGGAAGAAAATGTGAACCAAGGGAACAGGGATAAATATTTTAAGTAAAATGGTCAGGAAGTAAGTGACTGAGTAGGCTATGAAGCGAAGGAGTGGACTATGAAGAAACAACTTCTAGAAAAGACCAAGCAGCAACAGCTACTAGAAAGGAACTGCAGCAACAGTGTATCTGGCATTTCTCCAAGGTAACTGTAGCAGGGTGAGCAAAGCAACAGGAGTTGGAGAGGTCAGAATATGTAGCAAGTCGAGTGACGCAGATCAAGGAGGGCCATGTAAGCCACTGAAAGGACCTTGACTTTTGTTCTCTCGGGGAGAAATTAGAGGAAACCCATCGGAGGGCTTTGAGCTGGGCAGTGACACAATCTGACCTACACTATACAGAACGATTTTTTTGTGCCTGGACAATTCTGCACTCTGAAGTCTGTGGACTCCTTCTTAGTATGTTTTTTAGACATATTAAAAAAAACTACAGTAGACATATACTGGAAACCATTATTGCTTTATCACATAAAGAATAGCTACAATAAAAAAAGTAAAAAGTAAAAATAACTACAGTAACTAATAACTACAGTAAAAATAACTACAGTAAAAAAAGCAAAAGTAAAAAATAACTACAAAATATTTATTTAGGGACGCCTGGGTGGCTCAGTTGGTTAAGCAGCTGCCTTCGGCTCAGGTCATGATCCCAGCGTCCTGGGATCGAGTCCCGCATCGGGCTCCTTGCTCGGCAGGGAGCCTGCTTCTCCCTCTGCCTCTGCCTGCCTCTCTGTCTGCCTGTGCTTGCTCTCTCTCTCTCTCTAACTAATAAATAAATAAAATCTTAAAAAAAAAAAAAAAGTTTAAAAAAAATATATTTATTTAATTTTGTGACATATGTGAGTTTCTGCACTAATGTATCAAGTAACTATGCCGAGAGGCAGGTCTAGTAACTACTGTAATTTCAAAGCAGTGATGAGCATAAACAACGTGTATTTCAATATGACTGTAAGTCATATTGTCTTACAGGTACACCTGTGACTTTGTGGCCTACTTCCATAATTAAAGGAAATACTAAAAATCAGAGGTTAGTGAAAAGAAATAATTTTTCATCCAAGTTCAGAGAAATTGAGAGTACCAGATATTGAACTTATGAATTGTGGAATTTAGAATAACTGTAATTAAGAAATTAAATGACAAGGTATATAACACATACATAAAACTGAAAATTCAAAAGAGAAACATGCAGAAATTTTAGAATGAGAACTACAATTACTGAAATTTAGAACTAATGGATGGGTTTAACAGCAGAGAATGGTTAAAAGATCATTTTTAGACTGAAGCATGATGACAAAAGGAAAATGCAGAAAAGGTTTAAGGTACATATGACATACAGTGAAAAAGTCTCACATTAGAATTGCAGAATGGAAAAGGCGAGAAGCAGTATGTGAAGAGGTGACTGTCAAATTTTGGAAAAATGATAAAAAACAGTAACCCGGAGATTCAATAAGTACTGTAAACCTCAAAAGGGAAGCAAAAACCATATCCAGGCACATCACAGTAAAAGTGCTGAAAGCCAAAAACAAAAGTAAAACTTTAAAAACATTGTTTTTTGCAAATATGTTTTCATCAGGAAAATTCAAAAGCAAAAGTACAATGAGATACCATTGCTCACCCACCAAATGACTAAAATTTAAAAGGCTAGCAATACAAAGTATATTACCAGGACTGTGAAATGGAAAAAAATCTACCTTCTAAGACAAAGAAAGCTGTCACATCAACAATTACAATATATTCTACATACTATAGGACCAGCACTACTCAACAGAATTTTCTGTGATGGTGGAAACATTTTACATCTGTGTTGCCCATTATGGTAACCACTAACCACTAGCCACATGTTTCTATCAGACACTAGAAACATGGCTAGTGCAACTAAGGAACTTAATTTTTAATTTCATTTAATTTAAATTTAAATAGCTACATAAGGCTAGTGGCTAGTGCACTGAACAAGTGCAGCTGTTAACAATATGAAATAAATATAGAACAGTCTCAACTTTGGAACAACAGAAGATTCTTATTGGCTCATAAAACAGATGAAAAATGAAATACTAACTAAAATGTTCTTTAAAAACAAAAGAAAACCTAATTAAATCTATTGAAGTCTATCTGGATGATAATAGTACCGGTACTAAAAAAGTCAGTTGTACAGTCCCTGAATGTGATTTCCAGTTACAAATTTAAGAATAAATATTGAAGTAAACTCTCCATGTAAAAATTGCTTATTCACCATGCTAAATAAAACACAATCTATACATTCTTCAGAGATGGCGTGGTAAAGTAGTAGCACACATCAAAGCAATCTTAAAGGTATATGCTATCTCGGGTGCTATTCTCTTAAAAGAGAAATCACCAAATAAATATGTGTGGAAAGCAAACAATTAAATACCTTAACTAGACATTAATATACAAACCTACAAAGAATTCTGCTGGAGAGCTAACTTAATAAAGTCCCAAATATAAAATTTCTCTATCAAAAAGCAAAACTGAACATCTGTCTTTTTAAACTGTCTTCATAACTTCCTTGATGAATGTAACTCTGTTGGCAAAAAAAAAAAAAAAAAAAAAAAGGAAAAAACCAAATTCTCTGATTTATCCTAAAAGGCCAATCTGAAAATAAAATAAATTTCAATGATAAGACAATTTTAACAAAATTTTAGGCTATTTAGTCTTATTTAGAATTACCTCCTCAGTCTACAATTTCAAGGCTGAGAAATAAATGGGTATTTCAGCAGAAAAAAACTATTAATCATGGTAATTTTGTCTTCTAGAAACAGGATATATTCAAAAAAATCAAAATTTAAGTGTATCTGGCTAAGCCACAAAAGAATTTTTCTTCCTGGCTCGTTGCCAAATCCAAATCAGATATTTACCAATGACACTGTTTTTCTTCACAGCTATTGCTAACAGGAACTACTGCTCAAAATTTATACTGAACATTTCTCCTAAAATGCTGAAATTCTAGCTGCTAGTTTTTTAAATAGCCATTCTTCAATTCTTCAAAAAGCCATTCTTAATGCAATGATTCAAGTACTAATTCCAATGCAAAGATAACTCAAAGGTCTGAGTGGGCTCTGAGGTTAGAATGTGTAACAGGGTGAGGAATTTTACCACAACGCCCCAGATCAAAGGGTCAAGGTAGATAAGAAATTGAAGCTCTCAAACCAGATGCTCATAAGAGAGAAACCTAGAAAAGCAAACATGGGGCTACTGCCCAGGCCCTTCCTTCCTAAAAAGAAAAGCCTCTCTGGTCTTATTCTAAATGATAAATGCTGAGAAGGAATGAGGTCCTTAACAAAATTCTGACCAAGGTCCCAAATTTAAACGGTAAGCCCAGAAGCAGGCCCCCATTATAAGATATAAAATTATATGTTTCACCAGACTTGCCAGTTTTTCATTTATTGCCCCACAGCCCCAAATTCACCCTCCACGGCCTGCTCTGCAAAAACGAATTTGGGCCCTTTAAATATTCTTCCTTTGCCCTGTGGCATGAAGTTTTGCCTGTAGGGGATGCTAGAGGGGGATTGCAGAGGGGAGGGGCTTTCCCCACTTCATCCAATGTGCTCTTCCTGGGGTGGGCTCCACAATCCCACATGGCTTCTCTAGTGTCTGGCTCTCTGGAGCACTGTACAGCTTCTCTACGCCTGGCTGCTAAAGTACCTCCGAGTCAGCAAGATCCAGCAGCTTCCCCCAGCGCCTCCCTCAGGCAGTGCTATCACAGTGACTCTGGTGAGACAGGTTTCTGGAAAGTTCTGCTGTCAGAGCACAACAAATGCTTTATCATTCAATGAGCCAAAGGCTTGTCCTCTCAAATGCCTGGCTCTCAACCCTGGAGGCCTTGAATGCTTTATATCTCCACCCTAGGGGTAATAGATGCTCCTTTCACCTGCCATTCCTGTATTCCGTAGAGTACTCTTTACTTTTTATTAGCCAGTATCTCATTTCTCCAATCCTCTGTTCATAATTCTTTATAATAAACCTCCCCCTTTTCAAATTATTTTTTTTAAGATTTTATTTATTCATTAGTTAGAGAGAGAGCGAGCACAGGCAGGCAGAGGCAGAGGGAGAAGCAGGCTCCCTGCCGAGCAAGGAGCCTGATGTGGGACTCGATCCCAGGACGCTGGGATCATGACCTGAGCCGAAGGCAGCCGCTTAACCAACTGAGCCACCCAGGAGTCCCATAAACCTCCCCCTTTTCAAACTGCTGTGTGACTGCTCTCAACTTATTAGACCCTGATGGATATACTAAGTTTCAAGTGATTAAATAGAAACTGAGAAAATTATGGGCAGTTTAGTCCAATTTGTTTATATACACATTTATACACAAATGCACACAAATGTATACATATATAGAAACAAGCAGATCAGATTTTTTATAATTAAATAGTTCAGACTGCTAAACCAAAGTAGTTCACAGGGTATATCTTTGTTAAAAGTACTCTCACTTTGGAGAATTCAATTTTCTTCATTAACCATAAAAGATCTAGTATTGGGGGCGCCTGGGTGACTCAGTAGGTTAAAGCCTCTGCCTTCGGCCCAGGTCATGATCTCAGGGTCCTGGGATCGAGCCCTGCATCAGGCTCTCTGCTCAGTGGGAAGCCTGCATCCCCCTCTCTCTCTGCCTGCCTCTCTGCCTACTTGTGATCTCTGTCAAATAAATAAACAAAATCGTAAAAAAAAAAAAGAGAGAGATCTAGTATTGTATGAAATCACTTTGTTGGGGCACCTGGGTGGCTCAGTGGGTTAAGCCTCTGCCTTTGGCTCAGGTCATGATCTCAGGGTCCTGGGATCGAGCCCTGCATCAGGCTCTCTGCTCAGTGGGAAGCCTGCATCCCCCTCTCTCTCTGCCTGCCTTTCTGCCTAGTTGTGATCTCTGTCTACCAAATAAATAAAATAAAAATCTTAAAAAAAAAAAAAAGAAATCATTTTGTTTTCTCTGGTGAATCATTTTTATTTCTCTTTGGAAATAATTTTCCAAAGAAAAGCAAAATTAATAAGAAAAGGTAGTAAAAAACAGTCAGCAGCTCTATTTCTCTGGCTATGTGCTCAATGAAATTGCTCTATTTATATTTGGAGGGAAATACAAAATCTCAACAATCCCACACTAATATTCACCTTCCTTTAGCAGTACAGGCAAACTTGATGTTTTCCCTCTGTGTCACTGGTTTTCATGTGCTCTCTTTGTCAACACTAAAATGAAAAGTTAAGCATCAAGCTCATCATTCCTGTCCCACTTCGCTCATAATTCTGCTAGCCACAGAGTTAAAAGGACAGGATTAAGGAGTCATTAGACACAGTACTAAGGAGAATTAAAGGGCTTCTTCAAGGGGTATAACATCTGCTCTTCAAATTCCTGCCTAAACAACTAAGATTCCGATCAAAGAGAAAAGAGGGAAAGCCAATCTGACAGTAAACTAGAGTCATGAGGAAGTGAATGTTCTCTCGGGGAGTAACTCTGACACCAGAGGAAGGCTTAGTGACATTGCACAATTCTTTCTGTGAAGTTATTCATGGGGCAAGTGGGAGTATATGAGTGTAAGTGGAGGGGAATGGGGAGGTGAAGATTGAGGATCCTTTTAAGTAGTTTTTGCTCAGCTAGCAAAACAAGCTGGGACATGCAAGACAGATAAACACAGCTGTTTGGGACTGTCACTTGGGGCTCAGGAGCCAACGTGTCCTGATGCAGTGAAAAGTGCAGTCAGAAGCGGGGGATCCAAGTCCTCGCTCTGCTGTTAAGTGGCTGTGTGATGATGGACAGGCCCTTCAGCTTCTCTAGGCTCGGGCAGTCTCCCCCATCTTTTGGAAAATTCATTGATGCAACTAGTTGGCAGCACCATGCAGAGGCGATCCTGAGACAGAGTTCACACACTTTGCTGAGTCCTGGTGTCTTCCACTGAAAAATCCTGGAGCAGTAAAACTCTAAGGGAGGGACTGTAAAAAAAATTGTAGAAACAGGAGGAATAAAGAGTATGGTACCTATGAAGTACAGGCACAATGCATGAAAATGTTTTTTTTCTCCAAATCTTGCATCAGAATTCACACTTTACATCTTGACAGATATTACCAAACTGTTCTGTGGAAAACAGGTTTAGTAAATGATACCCCATTTTGCCATCTCCTCACACCGGATACCATAGATCTCTTTCTCCTTTGCCAGTCTTGTAAGTGACAAGTAGTACCTCATTGGCATTTTAATTTTTCCGTCTTTTATTGTTAGTACAGTATCCATTTTCATGTTATTGGCCAGTTGTATTTCTTCTGCTGTTATCTGTTAATTCATTTCCTTCAACCCATTTTAATTTTCAAATATCCTTTTCCTTACTGATTTGCAGAAACTACATAATATGGATATCAGCCCATTACTTTCAATGTGTATTTCAACTTTTTCTGAGTTTATCATTGTTTCCTAAGTACAAAATATCCTCTTAATTATAACAGCATTATACTGTTTTGGATGCCATGTAAAAGTAGAAAGTGAAAGTTCTTCTTTTCCCCCACAGAATATACTTCCATTTGCAAGATATAACCTCCTAAACTTTCTGTAGTAACTGAAAAATGTAAATATGTAAGTTATGTATTACAAAAAAAGGGGCGCCCAGGTGGCTCAGTGGGTAAATAAGCCTCTGCCTTTGGCTCAGGTCATGATCCCAGGATCCTGGGATCAAGCCCCACGTCAGGCTCTCTGTTCAGGAGGAGCATGCTTCCCACCCCTCCCTTTCTGCCTGCCTCTCTGCCTACTTGTGATCTCTGTCAAACAAATTAAAATCTTAAAAAAAAATGTCTATGCTGCCCAGAGTAATCTATACTTTCAACGCCATCCCAATCAAAATACCAACAGCACGGGGCGCCTGGGTGGCTCAGTGGGTTAAAGCCTCTGCCTTCGGCTCGGGTCATGATCTCAGGGTCCTGGGATCGAGCCCCGCATCGGGCTTTCTGCTCAGCAGAGAGCCTGCTTCTCTGCCTGCCTCTGTCTACTTGTGTTCTCTGTCTGTCAAATAAATAAATAAAATCTTAAAAAAAAAAATACCAACAGCATTTTCAAAGTGCTAGAACAAACAATCCCAAAATTTGTATGGAACCAAAAAAGATCCCAAATCACCAAGGAAATGCTGAAAAAGAAAAACAAAGGGGCTCACTGGGTGGCTCCTGGGTTAAAGCCTCTGCTTTCAGCTCAGGTCATGATCCCAGGGTCCTGGAATTGAGCCCCACATTGGGCTCCCTGCTCAGCAGGGAGCCTGCTTCCCCCTCTCCCTCTGCCTGCCTTTCTGCCTACTCGTGATCTCTGTCAAATAAATAAATTTTTAAAAAAAGAAAGAAAAACAAAGCTGGGGATATCACGTTGCCTGACTTAAAGCTGTATTACAAAGCTGTCATCACCAAGACGGCATGGTACTGGCAAAAAAACAGGCATACAGACCAATAGAACAGAATAGACAGCCCAGATACGGACCCTCAACTCTACGGTCAAATAATCTTCAACAAAGCAGGAAAAAATATCCAGTGGAAAAAAGACAGTCTCTTCAATAAATGGCGCTGGGAAAACTGGACAACTATGTATAGAAGAATGAAACTTGACCATTCTCTCACACGATACACAAAGATAAACTCAAAATGGATGAAAGACCTCAGTGTGAGACAGGAATCCATCAAAATCCTAGAGGAGAGCACAGGCAGTAATCTCTTCAACATTAGCCACAGCAACTTCTTTCAAGATATGTCTCCAAAGGCAAGGGAAACAAAAGCGAAAATGAACTTTTGGGATTTCATCAAGATAAAAAGCTTCTCCACAGCAAAGTAAACAGTCAACAAAACAAAGAGACAACCCACAGAATGGGAGAAGATATTTGCAAATGACACTACAGACAAAGGACTGATATCCAAGATCTATAAAGAACTTCTCAAACTCAACACCCCCCCCAAAAAAATAATCAAGTCAAAACATGGGCAAAAGGCAGGAACAGACACTTCTCCAATGAAGATATACAAATGGCTAACAGACACATGAAAAAGTGTTCATCATCATTAATCATCAGGGAAATTCAAATCCAAATCACACTGAGATATGACCTTACACTAGTTAGAATAGTAAAAACTGATAAGGCAAGAAACAATGTTGGAGAGGCTGTGGAGAAAGGGGAACCCTCTTACACAGTTGGTAGAAATGCAAATTGGTACAGCCACTTTGGAAAACAGTGTAGAGGTTGCTCAAAAAATTAAAAATAGAGCTACCCTATGGCCTAGCAATTGTACTACTGGGTATTTACCCCAAAGATACAGATAGAGTGAAAAGAAGGGCCATATATACCCCAATGTTCATAGCAGCAATGTCCACAATAGCCAAATGTGAAAAGAGCTGAGATGACCTTCAACAGACGAATGGATAAAGAAGATGTGGTCCAGGGGCGCCTGGTGGCTCAGTGGGTTAAGTGGCTGCTTTTAGCTCAGGTCATAATCCCAGGGTCCTGGGATCAAGCCCCCCATCAGGCTCCCTGCTCAGCAGACAGCCTGCTTCTCTCTCTCCCTATCCCTGCCACTCTGCCTACTTGTGCTCTCTCTGTCAAATAAATAAAAACCTTTAAATGAAAAAAAAAAAAAACTAAGAAAAGAAAGAAAGAAAGAAGGAAGGAAGGAAGGAAGGAGAAAGAGAGAAAGAAAGAAAGAAAATGAAGATATGGTCCATATATACAATGGAATATTACTCAGCTATCAGAAAGGGTGAAAACCCAACTTTTGCATCAACATGGATGAGATTGGAGGAGATTATGCTGAGTGAAATAAGTCAAGCAGAGAAAGTCAATTATCATATGGTTTCACTTATTTATGGAACATAAGGAATAGCATGGAGGACATTAGGAGAAGGAAGGGAAAAATGACGGGGAGGAAATCAGAGAGGGAGACAAACCATGAGAGACTATGGACTCCGAGAAACAAACTGAGGGTTTTAGATGGGAGGGGGGTGAGGGAAAGGGTGAGCCTAGTGATGGGTATTAAGGAGAGCACTGCTTGCATGGAGCACTGAGTGTCATACGCAAACAATGAATCATGGAACACTACATCAAAAACTAATGATGCACTGTATAGCGACTAACATAACATAATAAAAAAATAATAATAAATAAGCTAAGACACAGTATAGGAGTTCACTGATGGGGCGCCTGGGTGGCTCAGTTGGTTAAGCGACTGCCTTAGGCTCAGGTCATGATCCTGGAGTCCTAGGATCGAGTCCTGCATGGGGCTCCCTGCTCAGCAAGGAGTCTGCTTCTCTCTCTGACTCTCCCCACTCTCATGTTCTCTCACTCCCTCAAATAAATAAATAAAATCTTAAAATAAAAAAAAGAGATCACTGATGTTTAGTTAACAAGATAGAATTTACAAGTTATGTAACTTGACGACAGTTACAGAAAGCAGCAGAAACCCAGGAAATTAAGTTTAAAAAATCCTTAAGCTTATATAATTTTACAAAGCAAATATCAAAGAGAAAGGGAAATTAAATTCAGGTACATACTGTTTATCAAAGAATATTAACTGTGCTTTTTCCCACATACCTTTCATCTTCTATTAAAGCTTTCTGTTGATGTACATGGTCTCATCTGATCTTCATATAAACCAAGTAAACAACCTCCTCTCCAGTTAGTAAGCCACAAGAAGTCTTATCAATGCCTGGGAGTATCCTGACATACATGAGAATAACTGGTGATTTTATCAATCTAATATTACAGTTGAAGGCATCTTACTTTCCAACTTTTTCTTTCTTATTGGTGATATCCAAGATCAGTTGCAGACAAATAAAAGTCTGATAGAAGTCTGTACAAGGCTGAAGGAGGCTAGATGGATGTTATATTCTACCTTGCATCTCAAGCAGAGCCTAATTAATGATGCCACTGATCGGTGATATCTATGGGGGTAAAAGTAATATATGGCAAAGTTTGCAAAATCTAGTAGTTTAGAAATATACATTAATATATGACATCAATTCAATTAATGGGCTAGATCAAGTGAAAAGAGACACAATGCCATGATTACTGAAATTTATGTAATTCTGCTTCCATATACATCAACTCATACACCAATCATGTGTCTACGTTTGCAAGGGGAATCTCTGTCCACCTTCAATTTCTTTTTCAGAACTAACTGATAACACATACAGAGAAAGCAAAAATACCTAAACAAATCACTAATTTATCATGCAAATATGTGAAATGAAGAAACTAGTATGATGCACAAATATCAGTTGTAAAGTAATAAAAAACAACTTTCCCTAAAAGCCAAAACATTATTATTTCAGTTATATGGCATGAGCAGTGAATAAAGTATTGAGTACGTAAGGTTTACAAATAAAGGAGTTAAGCAACCACATCACTCTTGACTGTTTCGAATGGCACTTATCCTAAATGGTTTCAATCCCTTCTGTGCTTTTGTATGACATAATGATTAATGGTACTTGCTCTACAGGTAGAATGCCTGCATTCAAATCCTTGCTCTATCGCTTTGTGTGACCTTAGGCTAATTAATTAATCCCCCTAAGCCTCCATTTCCACATCCGTAAGACAGGGATAATAAATGTATCTATGACACACGGCAGTTGTGAGAATTCTGATACGAAGAATTCAGCCAGACTCAATAAACTAGTAGGCAAACAGAATATATCTTCTTTGTTCTTTAACAAAAGAAAAATAAAAAAGGCAAGAAACAATGTTTGAAAGGCTGTGGATATTATTATTCCTGGATAAAATAAGTAGAATCTACACATGGTAGTTGAAACTCTACGGCCATACCACCCTGAACGCGCCCGATCTCATCTGAAACTCAAAAGATATAAAAGGGACAAGTAACAACACATTTTCCTTCCAGATAACCAGTTCTTTTCCCTATAAACAACCAGTGGTACTGGTTTCTCCTATACCTTTCCAGGAGTATTCTATGCATATATAAGCAAATAATACATACTGTTTTTTCTAAGCTTTAAAGGAAAATATATATACCTTAAAAAATACTTTTAAAAATACTATACCATTCTTTAAAAAAAGAAAACTATATACTTTTATACTGTGCTTTTTTAACTCTACATATTTTGAGGATTGTTCCACAACTGATCCTTTCCTCAGTGCCTTAGGTAAGTATTTTTCAAATGTGAGTAATAACACCTTCCTTCTGATGGGAGAGTAGCTGAGAGATAATTTTTTTGGTGGCAAATGATTTTTATAATATTACTTGACTGCATATAAACAGGTGACAAGGGGGCACCTGGGTGGCTCAGTGGTTAAAGCCTCTGCCTTCGACTCAGGTCATGATTCCAGGGTCCTGGGATCGAGCCCCACAATAGGCTCTCTGCTCAGCAGGGAGCTTGCTTCCCTTCCTCTCTCTGCCTGCCTCTCTGTCTACTTGTAATCTCTGTCTGTCAAATAAATAAATAAAATATTTTAAAAATATAAAAAATTAAAAAAAAATAAACAGGTGAAAAGGGTCCTTATCCTTACACACTCTTATAAAACTATGAATTCGCAATGAATTTAAAAAGTAAACATTAACCACTCCACACCCACAGGAATGACTATCATGAAAAAAGACAGTAACATATGATGGTGATCATGTAAAGACACTGGAACCCTTATATACTGCCAGTACAAATATAAAATAGTGCAGTCATTCTTGAAAACAGTTTGTCAGGGGTGCCTGGGTGACTCAGTGGGTTAAGCCTCTGCCTTTGGCTCGGGTCATGATCTCAGGGTCCTGGGATCGAGCCCCGCATCGGGCTCTCTGCTCAACAGGGAGTCTGCTTCCCCCTCTGTCTCTGCCTGCCTCTCTGCCTATTGAGATCTCTCTCTCTGTGTCAAATAAATAACATATTAAAAAAAAAAAAGAAAGAAAACAGTTCTTCAGGTTACTAATATATTAGTATATGTGCTGCCGAAGCGAGCACAGGTTACTAATATATTAAACATAAATTTACCATATGACCTAACAATTCCCAATGTAGGTACTATCAACCTAAGAAAGACATAAGATGGAAACATATATCCTTCCCATGACATGTACACAAATGTTCATAATAGAATTATTCATAATAGCCAAAATGTAGAAATAACCCAACTGTGTCCACCAACTAGCGAATGGACAAACAAAATATGCCCTATATACGCACACACATAAATACAAAATGGAATACTATCTGATCGTAAAAAGGAACAAAATACGGATGTGTCCTACAATACAGATGAACTTCAAAAACATTATGCTAAGAGGCCAGATACAAGAGACCACATACTGCATGACTGCATATGTAAAAAATGTCCAGAAAAACCAAACTGATAAGAAACAGACAGATTAGCGGCTGCATAAGGCTGGAGGAGGAAATGAAGAGTGACCACAATGGGAATGAGATTGGATTTTAGAGTGATGGAAATCAGACTGTGGTACTGGTTGCACAACTCTGTAAGTAACTAACAATTATCAAACTGCACACTTACAATGAATGAATTTTATGTTATGTAGACCGTACCTCAATAAAGTGATTTTTTTTAAGTAAATACTAAAACAAAAGATCCAACAGAATTCAGATTAGTTTTGAGATGTTTGCTCAAACAGTATCATACAGAATGAAACAACTTCTTTGTTGTGGAACAAATTAATTATGTCCATCTACCTAAGTCCTCTAACCTACTTTTGGATCAGCTAGTTAACGAATATATATCGTGTGCTATAGCACATGCCTGTTTAACTGTGCTCCATTGATGATACAATTTCCCCCCCAATTGTCTCTTTCAAACTACTGTGAAAAATTTATTCATAATCACTTCATGACAAAACAAATCTTCCCTTGGTGCCAGCACATTTATATAGGATGCGTGTCTCTGCTCCTTTCTCACTAGGCACTTCAGCCCAGATAATTGTAAACACACAGGTAAACAAATACAGGCATTAGGGATTGGCCAAAGATTATCAAAATCAAAAAACAAAATGTTTTAATTAATGAAAGAAATTCATGAAGTCCTAAATGTATGCCCATGAAGCCCAATTTGATAAATCTTTAATGTGTAGTCCTAGAAGTTACTGAAATATGCAGAGCAGTTCTGCTACGTGCCCATTCACAAAATGACTTTGGGAAGATGATCTCTAATGCATGATCAAAAACAACCCTGTCTTCAATTATGAATCTTTGGTGAATTTCTGAAATGGAAATTTATTTTAACATTTATAAATCAATTAAGAATAATAATTTTGAAGAGATACCTAATGAAAAATAGAATTCATCTACATGAAAAGGTTGAACATTTAAGACAAATGATAAACTACTGAAACTTTATCATGTGATACTAAAAATCTTGAGGGGGGTCTTGATATAGAGCCCCATGTTGGGCTCTGTGCTCAGCGGGCAGTCTGCTTGAGATTCTCTCTTTCTGCCCCTCCCCTGTTCTCTCTTTACCTCTCTCCCAAATAAATAAATAATTCTTTAAAAAGAAAAGATACACACAGTGGAGTATTATTCAGTCATTAAAAAAATGAAATCATGTTACTTGCAACAATGTGAACAGAGGTAGAGAGTATTCTGCTAAGTTAAACAAGTCAAAGACAAATTCTGCATGACTTCACCAATATATGAAATCTAAAAATCAAAACCAAAAGACCCTTAAGTACAGAAAACTCATAGCTGCCAGAAAGAAGGTGGGGAAGGGGGACAGTATGAGAAACAGGTAAAGGAGATTAAGAGAGCCAGTTATAAAATAAGTTAAATTATGAAGATGAAAAGTACAGCATTGGAAATATAGTCAATAATGCAATAACACTGTATGACAGACACATGGTGACTACATTTATCATGATGAGCACTGAGTAATGTAAAGACTTGTCAAAGCATTATGTTGTACACCTGAAACTAATATAACATTCTATGTCAACTATAGTTCAATAGTAAGTATTTTTTAAAAATACAGGCAATCACGGGGCGCCTGGGGGGCTCAGTGGTTTAAAGCCTCTGCCTTCGGCTCAGGTCGTGATCCCAGGGTCCTGGGATCGAGCCCCGCATCGGGCTCTTTGCTCTGCATGGGGCCTGCTTCCTCCTCTCTCTCTGCCTGCCTCTCTGCCTACTTGTGATCTCTGTCTGTCAAATAAATAAATAAAATCTTTAAAAAAAAATAAAAATAAAATAAAGATATAGGCAATCAGCAGCATTACTTAGAATAGACAAACTAGGGGACGCCTGGGTGGCTCAGTTGGTTAAGCAGCTGCCTTCGGCTCAGGTCATGATCCCAGCATCCTGGGATCGAGTCCTACATTGGGCTCCTTGCTCAGCAGAGAGCCTGCTTCTCCCTCTGCCTCTGCCTGCCACTCTGTCTGCCTGTGCTCGCTCCTGCACTCTCTCTCTATCTGACAAATAAATAAATAAAATCTTTGAAAAAAAAAGAATAGCCAAACTACAGAATCAGCCCAAGTGTCCACTGACAGATGTATGGAAAAAGAAGATCTGATGTACACACACACACACACACAAAACAGAATATTATTCAGCCATAAAAAAATGAAAATTTTTCATTTGTAACAACATAGATGTTTGCAACAACATAGATGTTTGCAACAACATAGATGGAGCTAGAGTACAGGGCTAAGCAAAATAAGCCAGTCAGAAAAAGACAAATACCATTCGATTTCACTCATATGTGGAATTTAGAAAACAAATTAATAAAGAAGGAAAAGAGAGTGACAAACCAAAAAACAGACGCTTAACTACAGAGAACAAACAGACTATTACCAGAGGTGGGGTGGGTAGGGGGCGGGGTTGAAACAGGTGAAGAGTACACTTTTCTTCATGAGTACTAAGTAATATATGAAACCACTGAGTCTAAGACTAACATAAAACTGTAGGTTAACTACACTGGAATTTAAAAAAAAAAAAAAAGGCAATCCTTGCTTTGCATAGTTCTGATATGCATGAATTTTAGTTATCGAAGTTTAGAAAAGTAGTATCAGGCCCCAAAGGCATGGCTCAGATTTCAGTTACTCCCAGGCTACACCAACTCTAAAGAATTAAAAACTCTAAAGGTGAGGTCCAGCATTTAAACAATTTTTAAGTTTGCATTTTAATTCCAATTAACATACAGTGTTATAATAGTTTCAGGTGTATAATACAGTGATTCAAGACTTCCATACACCACTCTGTGCTCATCACAAGTGCACCCTTAATCTCTATCACTTATTTAATCCATGTCCCCACCTACCTCCCTCTGGTAACCATCAGTTTGTCCTCTAGAGTGAAGAGACAGTCTGTTCCTTGATTTGTTCCTCTCTTTCTCTTATTTTTTTTCCCCCTTTGGCATCTACCATTTTACCAAAACCTTCAGATGGTTCTGAACTATGGTAAATTATACATAATATGCTATACAACACTTGGAAAGAATGTAGTAGAACTTGTAGGGATATTAAAAATCTCCAAGCAATACTGTGAAGTGGGAAACAAAAATAAATTATGGAATAACAACCATCTGATATCATTTATAAAAACAAATATAGTATGTACTCTTTTTTTTAAGATTTTATTTATTTGACAGAGAGAGAGAGACATCAAGAGAGGGAATACAAGCAGGGGAGTGGGAGAGGGAGAAGCAGGCTTCCCGCTGAGCAGGGAGCCCGATGAGGGGCTCGATCCCAGGACCCTGGGATCATAACCCAAGCGGAAGGCAGACATTCAACCAACCGAGCCACCCAGGCACTCGTAGCATATACTCTTTTGATGGGTATGTATATTTGTCAATGGTGGCATTAAAAAAAAAACTTAAAGAATTCATGAAAACAGAAAGAATACCTAGGAAAGAGATTTTTAAAAGATGATCAAGGAAGAACTTTAGTTTTAACTGTAATGTTTTAATTTCTGTATGAGAACATAATGTATTAATTAATTAAAATGTTTTTAAAAGAAGAGAATAGAGAGTATGTAGCCATTTTTAAATGGGCAAAAGATAAGGAATTCTTAACTTGGGGCTACCTAAGTGATCCAAAGCTTCTTAATATTTTATGAAAACTTTTACTCCATCCACATTTTTTTACATAAAGGATACATCTGAAGGATCTGTGTGCCCATGGATTCTAACTCATGAACATACATATATAATTTTTTTGAGACTCAGTGAAGAAACAAAACAAAAGGTGACCAGCAGATTGGATTAGAGAATATGCAGTACTGATGATTTTCACTAAAGGGGACAAAGAAAGACTTTAGAAACTAGAGATTCACAAATCTAATATTGATGTTGGCTGGGCAAAAGTCCAAAACAAATTATGAAACACACTTCAAAAATGCCAAAATGGAAGATGCATCAAAAAGAAGTTGAATAACAACAGAAGAAAAGCATTTGGAAAAATCTCGTTTTTCTATAGGTAGATCAAGAAAACATTTTACCTCAAAGTATGTTTAAGGTATCCCAGGGAAATGAGAACAAGGTCAAAAATACTAAAATATTCATCAGAGATGTCCAAAATCCAAAATACCTGATCTCATTCTCACTCCTAAACTTAGTTAGGACTTCTGCTGCCTATCCTGAATGGCTATGGGGGAGAGGGGATGTCTTTGTGTGAATGCCTCTTTGACACCCGCTTACTCACCATGGTAAATAGATGGTCTTAAAAACAGGACACTCTGCTTTTACACCTTCAAAACAGTCAACAAACTCCTTTTAAGTTTTCTTTGCAGGTGATATAGTAACAATGTAGATGAGTGAGGAAAGGTATGGAAAAATTTAACGGAGTTAACAGGTGTTTATAGATTCTCATAGCTGTGAGCAATTTAATCTAAAGGGTTAACAGATCAACATGAAAATAAAGAAAGGCTTCTTTTTTTATTTTATTTTTTTTAATTTATTTGTCAGAGAGAGAGGGCACAAGCAGGGGGAGTGGCAGACAGAGGAACAAGCCGGCTCCCCACTGAGCAGGGAGACCAATGCAGGACTCAATGCGGGACTTGATCTCATGACCCTGGGATCATGATCTGATGTGAGGGCAGATGCTTAACCAACTGAGCCACCCACACACCCTAATGAAAGGTTTCTAATGGCATACCAAAGTCTGACTCTGCCATATTCAACAAGTACTAACTGAATAACTCATTGCACATTTATCAAATCTGTAATCAGCTAAAAGCAAAATTTGATCATTAATAGGTTAGATATCAGAATCTAAAAGTGGAACAATCAGCTAACAAAATAAAGAGAATAGAAATGAATGCCAAAGAAAATACCTCCACTGCATTTTTTTCATTATTTAAAAATTTAATGTGAATTTAATTTAGTATTATATAATATACAGTCACACATGAACACACAAATTTAGCAAACATCATTTGTGGCATGTAAGACCCAAAATACTTAACATCTGGCCCTTTACAGAAATATTTTGCCAACTCCTGGTCTTGACCAGTTATGTTTTTTCTCAAAAATATGTTTTATCTTTGATTTTGAGTATAAAAATCAAAGATATTAAGTAAACATTCTGTAACATTAAATCTAAATTGGAACAGGGGTGCTGGGACACTCCTAGGCAGGCAGTAGGCAATGAAGGTCTGCAGTCTATGGCCATTGACTAGCATGAGCCCATGGCAGCAAGTTTCCCATGCTGCCCAGCTGGGATCGGGCACGCCCAGAGACATGTCAGTGAAAGTGGACCACCTATGGCACGAGGTCATGATCAACCAATTCATGCTGGTTGTAGGTTGCACTGTCAACCAGGTGAACAGCTGCAGACTGCTCTGAGTGGTTTTCTCCAAGAAACCACCATTCCCAACAGCTACTATCACCACCAGATGATGTGCACCCCCGGCAAAACACCTGCCATACCATCCAACTTTCCTGATGCACTGGCCATGTTCCCCAAGCTACATGCCTCTGAGGGCCTTCTGAGCAGCAACATCCCCACCACAGCTGTGGTCTCCTCCTCTCCTGCAACCTTCAGTCCTCTCTGGGCCTGGTCCCCACCAAGCCACCAGGCCATCTGGATACCACTCCCTCCACCACCCACAGCCAACATGGTCCCTGGGGAATATAACTTAACCATTCTGTGACTGTTTTACACACGTACTTGGGTTAAACAAACACAGAAATGATGGTAGGTGGGAACCAGGGTTCTCACTGTTAGGAAGTGAAGGTTTCCAAGGATGAGGAAGGCTGGAATGAACTAATGTATACTAGCTTCGAGTCAGAGACATGGGTATGAACTCCTGTTTACCTGAACATGGATGCAAATGGATAAAGAAATAATTTTATAGATCTAGCGCACACACAGGTGTGTATATATGCATTTAATTCCCACCTCTGTCAGCTGAAAAGCCTAGAAGGAACAATAAGCACACCAAGAACCTAGATCCTGTTTTTAGATACTGCTGTCCTAACAAATATGACTGACTCTAGGACTGGGGCAGGGACAATACAAGATGAGTCTGGAGCATCTAATAGTACCAAAAAGTAAAAAGTACTCAAAAAAAAAAAGGTAGCATATCAAAGAAAGGATCACAAGAGCCAAACTGCAAGAGCTCCCAATGACTACAGCTGAAAGAGTCTTAGCAACAAAATAAATAACATTGTATTGGCTTATAACCCAAGATATAAAACAAATATCAAGTAGTCAATATAGAATTCTAAGTAGTTTAAGTAAACACTAACCCCTCCAAGAGGTGGAGCTTAATTTTTCTACTCTTCCAAATGTGAGCAGCATTCACTGACTTACTTCCAAAGAACAGCGAATGGAAAGGGGAGAAAAAGTAACTTTATAGTGGAGAAACCTTAAAAACATGATAGCATGTACCCTACTATGTGATAAGAAGGGCACTTTACCTCTGTGATATTCATCCCCCAAGACCCAGAATCCCAGTCTAACCAGAGAAAAACATCATAAAAAAATAAATCAAGAAACATTCTATAAAACACCTGACCAGGACCCCTCAAAACTGTCAAGGTCAGGAAAACAAGGAAAGAGTGAGAAGGCATCATAAACGAGAGAAGACTAAACAGACATGAACACTAAGTATAAGGTGTATCTTGGAAGGCATATTAGTGGAAAAACAGTGAAATGCAAATACAGTTTGGAGTTCGGTTCATAGTAACGGAACAATGTTACTTTACTTGCCATAAATGTACCATGGTAAATGTAAGATATTAACAACAGAGGAAACTGAGTTAGGGGTATGCCTGAACTCTAGATGACCTTTGCAGTTTTTCTATAAATTAAAAAAATATTCTGAAGTTAAAGCTTACTAAAATTTTGAAATGGAAATATCAACCTGATCTTGTCACTTAAATACACACACACCTATATTTCCTACCTTTTTCCACTGAAAAGGTCAAGAAGGAATGATATCCCACTATTAATGAGCAGGTATAACATTCAGATTTGGTCTCTAAATACCATTTCCACAGTTTAAAAAAAAAAAAAAAGATCTCCATGGGGAAATGCTGATTCTAGGGCCTGGAAAGGAACGTACCAGGAAGCTTACATCATGTTATGCCAGAAAATAAGTAAGCTTTCATAAAGTCTAATGAGTACATGTCAAAACTACATAGCAATCAGGGACTCCCCCGGCCAAATCTGGGACAATTTAAACATCAAAAAGAATAATGAGTACAACTGACTGGAACACATGAAAATTTTAAAGTCATAAATCCTGCCACTCAAAAAGGAAAAAGAAAAAAAACACCACCCCCAATAACAGCAGCAACTCATTTATCACCACCTACCCCTGCACTAAATATGGGTAGTTAAATAACCAAGTATTTATCTTGCCTTCACAGTAGAACTGTATTTTAGGGTAACCGAAGAGCATCAGTTAATATGGTAAAGTTCTCTTAGAAGAATGTCAACAAATAAATGTAAATGAAATAACAGAATCTAGGAAATCAAGAAAATCACAAACTTAACAACTCTCAATGAGATAACTGACTCAGGTATGAATAATCAATGGATGCTAAACTTACTAAGTGAAGCAATGATGAGAATCTAGGTATTTCCAGGCTACCAAATATCTCTCCATAGAGTTCTTGCCCATCTCAAGTATATAATATAGTATTAACTTTACAATGGAAGAATTAGATGTCACCAACTTAATCCAAGGATCAATCTTAATTGCAAGTCACAAACAGCAACAACCAGACAATATATGCCACTTGATGTGATACATTAGAGATTATGATCAAGCCTTCAGATCTTTAATAGGAAATACTGGAGATAAATAAGTTAAATGATACCGTAAAGAAACAATTAGAAAATTCAGGGAACGGGACGCCTGGGTGGCTCAGTGGGTTAAGCCTCTGCCTTTGGCTCGGGTCATGATCCCAGCGTCCTGGGATCGAGTTCCACATCGGGCTCCTTGCTCGGCAGGGAGCCTGCTTCTCCCTCTGCCTCTGCCTACCACTCTGTCTGCCTGTGCTCGCTCTCTCTCTCTCTCTCTGACAAATAAATAAATAAAATCTTTTTTTTTTAAATAATAAAATAAAACACATTTTGAGAGCAAACTGGGGAAATTTAAATACGGGATGATATTGTAATGAGCACTGGGTGTTATACGCAAATAATGAATGATGGAACGCTACATCAAAAACTAATGATGTACTGTGCGGTGACTAACATAACACAGTAAAAAAATAACTATAAAAAGAGAAATATTGGGGCGCCTGGGTGGCTCAGTGGGTTAGGGCCTCTGTCTTCGGCTCAGGTCATGATCTCAGGGTCCTGGGATCGAGCCCCACATCGGGCTCTCTGCTCAGCGGGGAGCCTGCTTCCCCCTCTCTCTCTCTGCCTGCCTTTCTGCCTACTTGTGATCTCTGTCTATCAAATAAATAAATAAAATATTTTAAAAAAGAGAGAGAGAGAGAAATATTAAGAAATTCTAAATAGGGGCACCTGGGTGGCTCAGTTGGTTAAGCGACTGCCTTCAGCTCAGGTCATGATTTCAGGGTCCTGGGATCAAGCCCCATATCAGGCTCCTTGGTTGGCAGGGAGCCTGCTTCTCCCTCTCCCTCTGCCTGCTACTCCGCCAGCTTATGCTCTCTTTCTCTCTCTCTGTCAAGTAACTAAATAAAATTTTTTTTTAATTTTTTTAAAAAGAAATTCTAAATAATTTTGTTAGGATAACTGGAGCTATATTTACATAGGGAAATGTCTATATTTTTGAAAGATTCAAGCTGAATTATTTCAAAGTGAAAGTTATGTATGTCTTTACTTTTAAATACTTCCAAAATTACAAAAATGAAGCAAATACAGAAAAATGTTTTTAACTGTTACAACTAGGTAAAGGGTAAAAGGCTATTATAATAATCTCTACTTTTCTCTCTGTTTGAAATTTTTCGCAGTAAAAAGTAAATTACAGACGGATGCATATAAATAGGCATAAAATTAAGGTGGGGTGCCTAGGCGGTTCAGTCAATTAGGTGGCTGCCTTTGATTCAGGTCATGATTCCAGAGTGCTGGGATCGAGCCCTACGTGAGGCTCCCTGCTCAGCAAAGAGCCTGCCTCTTCCTCTCCCTCTGCCTGCTGCTTTGCCTACCTGTGCTCTCTCTCTGTCAAATAAATAAAATCTTTTTAAAAAAATACATATTAAGTAAAAATATATACATATTGTCATAAAAAGTACCATCATTTATTTGGAGATTAGGGGCAAATGATGGCAAAATTACACAGTTCTCATGATTTAAAATAGTAACATTCATATAATGTTTGCAGTACCGGAGTTTACATTAATCTTGTACAGATTGTCAAGAATTCTGTTTATTCCCATCTTCCCTTTGATAGTTCACTACTATTATATATAGGATGCAACAATTTAATTATGGAAGAGAAAATAAGCTTATTCTTGGGTTTTTCTGCATTTTCAGTTACAATAGCACAGCAAATGACATAGTTTAGTAATAGAGCACTGGCTTGAGACTCATGAGACATGAGTCTTTTCAGAGCTGATCGTTAATAGAATACGGAACAACCCTGAACAAGTGAGTTCACAGTTGTGAAAGTAGAAGGAAAACACAATTCTTTTTTTTTTTTTTTTTTTTTTATTTACTTGATAGACAGAGATCACAAGTAGGCAGAGAAGCAGGTAGAGAGAGAGAAGGAAGCAGGCTCCCCGCTGAGCAGAGAGCCCGATGCGGGGCTCAATCCCAGGACCCTGAGATCACGACCTGAGCCGAAGGCAGAGGCTTAACCCACTGAGCCATCCAGGGGCCCCAGAAAACACAATTCTTAATCAAGAGACCATCACATGGAAATAAAAGATATGACCTCGCATTTTAAATACATTTTTTTAAAAAGTCATCATACTAACTCAAGATACCAAGTTACCATTTTAAATAATGAGAGCTGTATTAAATACAGCCATCATAAATAAATAAATAAATAAATAATAAACAAACAAATAAATAAATACAGCCATCATTGGAGATAACCTGTTTTTAAATTTTTTTTCCTTTCCATTTGATCAGAGATCTGCTATGTTCACTTAGGGAATTCTCAAATCTTTACTAAAGATAGCTTAAGAGTTAGGACTTCAAAATTTACAAATCAGCATGATTTGTACAAAACTGACCAGAGCCATGTTTAGATATAACTTTTAGGTTATTTTGCTAAATAACTAGCTGCCAGAGAAATCTGAGATCTCAGATCTGATTCTTAGCCACATACAGACATTTATTATCTAAGTATTTATTAGCAAGTAAGCAAAAACAATTCATCTGACCTATTCTGAAGGATTAAGAAAAATCCCAGCTCTCTAGTCTTTCATTTACTCCAACCACCACTTTCATGAATGAGTCACTGAAAGCAAACACCCAAGAGCCCAGAAATCGGAACTTTAACCATATAGTTGACAGAACCCAGTTTACAGGCAGATATTAGGTTTAGCAAAAACCATCATCCCAAGAGTTCAAGTTAAAGGCAAACTAGATTCTTCTTTTTTTTTTTTTAAGATTTTATTTATTTATTTGACATAGAGAGACAGGGAGAGAGTGAACACAAGCAGGGGGAGTACAAGAGGGAGAATCGGGCTTCCCACTAAGCATGGAGTGATCTGGGGCTACATCCCAGGACCCCGGAATCATGACCTGAGCCTAAGGCAGACGGTTAACAACGGAGCCACCAAGGCGCCCCAGGCAAACTAGATTCTTTTTTTTTTTTTTCAATTTCTTTTTAAGATTTTATTTATTTATTTGACAGATCACAAATTTATTTATTTGAGATCACAAGTAGGCAGAGAGGGAGGGGGAAGCAGGCTCCCTGCTAAGCAGAGAGTCCGATGCGGGGCTCGATCTCAGTACCCTGAGATAAGGACCTGAGCCAAAAGTAGAGGCTTTAACCCACTGAGCCACCCAGGTGCCCTGGAAAACTAGATTCTTAAGCCTCTCTCATGCAAGCATAGAAAACTAGGTCAAAGTAATTTCAGCTAATTCACATATCTTGAATATGTGAATATGTTTAGTCAGTAAGAGTTCATTTCCAACATACATTATACAAGTTAACAAGATATAAGTTTCACCAATAAAAATCTATTTTTGATATCTAATATACTAAAAGATAAGATATGTCAAAAACAGAAATAAGAGGGTGACTTATGGTAGGAACATGTAAAGCCCCTTCTGATATAATGCTAGCTGACCATACCGGCAGTGTGGCACTGACGAGCACCTGGGTTATCGGTTTCACATATGTCATACACATACGCATGATATTACATGGTATTTACTGGAGTATTAAACTAGCAAGGTAATAATCTCTAAATACAAATATTTTTTACCGAACAAAAAAAGACTGAAAACATCTTTAAAATGTAAATTAATCAAAATGAAGGAAAGAAATTTAAGGTACATTTTTCTTTCACTCAAATAATGAAGGTAACATATGGTCATATAAATGTAGTATATTTTGGTACAGAGCATTACAGATGGAATTTGAACGATGAGGGCACTCTGTCTTCAAATATGAAGGTATTAATTGTGTAATACGTACCATTCACATGGCTGAAGGGATCGAAATGCCTTAAAAGAAGCATCCATTCCAGCAAAATCCCAAAATTTAACATCATAGTCATACCCTCCGGTCACCAAACGGGCACCTGAGGGATCCAGACCCAAAGCAGAAACCTGGTTTAAAAAAAAAAAAAATTTAACTGGAGAAAATCTAGTTATAGTCTATGATAACCTCCATTTCCTTTCTCTAACCCTACCTCCTATATTATAGGCATTGGAAGTACACAACCCACCAGCTGTTATTACTTCTAAAAAGTACAACTGGATAGCATCTTTGCTATTATTTGACTTTGTTATTATGACTATTACCTCTTTTGAAATAAAGAAAAAATATTTTAATTTAATGTAATTGCCAACTTTGTCCCAACTTATCTACCAAATCTCATAAATAAATCAGCTTTTTCAATAAACAATTTTGAGAAAAACCTTTGAGATATTTTAACTATCAACAGAAGACCACACAAATCTAAAATTACCAAAATGAGAAAATGCCAACGGGAATGTAAAGAAATCTATTTAATGAAGTAGGACAGAGTAGAAATTATTTTCTTGTGTATATGGCTGAATGACTCAATATAATCATCTTAAACAATTATTTTTAAAGCTGAATTTATAAGTGACTAACTACATTATAATACCACTTTTTTAACATTGGCTTCATAAAATATCTGCCTTCCCTGTTAATTTTCCTAGATCCAATGCACATGTGAACGCCCACTGGTAACTCACTATTCTTAAGCAGGGAGTCCCTGGATCTACTGCCCTCTCAGAAGGAAAAAAAATACATTAGAAATAATTAATGAGACTACCATACAAATGAAATACTAAAAGAATCAAAGTTTTATATAAAGGAAGCAACTATAAATCAGTTCTCTGAACAGAATTGAAATGTTAATGTTAGAATTACTGTAATCGAAACCAGGTACTTAAATAATTTTACTCATTTCAACTACTATCTGTAAACACTGATTTCAACGTAAGAGAATTATATATAATTAATGACTTATTATATGTTTAAGTTAGATAGGTACTACTCGAAATGTGTTAAAGAAAGCATACAAATGAGAACTGAGTCATTTTTTAATGCCTGAACAATTTTATGTCTTAAAACCTAAAACAATGAAAAATAAAAATAAACATAGCTTTTGAAGGTTAGGAAGTGACTTCTGCTACTACCAGCTACAAACTTACTTTCGTCTATGCCCACTCTATCCTTCCACTCTCCTGTTACAATTAAAGAGATGTCTTCCTCCTGATATGACTAACTGCGCCAGTGTTCATTCCATTACAATACAATTTGAAAATGCAAATTCATTTGTGGCTTGTCTATTCTATGCCCATCCTCCCCTCAAGGGCGTAAGCTCCACACCCTCCCTGCGACTGCCAGCACCGGGCAGCAGGGGCAGAGACCTATTGTGAGGACAGGAGAACTAATGACTAGCGGGAGACATCTCCTTGAATCCTCCTTGTGGAAGGTAAAGGACTGTTTGGAGCCAGCAGCTTCCAACTTCCAGAGAGTCATTGGTCTGCCTTCAGCTCAGGTCATAATCTCGAGATGATCTCAGGATGATCTCGGGATGATCTCAGGATCCTCAGATCGAGACCTGTGGAGGGCTCCCCACTTAGTGAGGAGTCCGCTTCTCCCTCTTCCTTTGCTCCTCCCCTCTCAATGTGTGGTCTTCTCTCTCTCTCTAATAATTAAATAAAACCTTTTTTTTTTTTAAAAGGAAGCTCTAATTGATTTTTTTTAATGTGCAAAATGAATGGACACTACATTTTTAATTATAATTCTTTAGAAGATAAAATTCAATTTAAAAAATAGAAATACTTAAATAAAAGATGTAAAACTCATGAACACTTCTGGTTGTACAAATCTCTGAACTAAATGATTAAATGATAGGGAAGTTTCTGTTTAAGTACAGTCTACAGTTCCTTTCCTAATTTACTTAAAAACATGAAAATTAGGAAAATTCTGTCACATATTCAGAATAAAAATACCAGAAGTCTGATTTGATAAAAAGTAGGCATAAGATCACAAATCAGAAGGAAACGGTTTCCTAAAGCAGCAGTTCTCAGATACTCAGATTTCAAGCCATTTTATGATCTTTAAATCTACTGAGGACCCCAAAAAGCATCTGTTTATGTGAGTTATATGTATCCATATTTACCAGAGTAAAACTATAAACTAAGCCATTTAAAAATATTTATTGTTCACTTCATTTGAAACAATAAACCCACTATACCTTAACAAATATTTTTATGAAAAAGATATTTTCAAAAGCAAAAAATCTGGCAAGAATGTCATCTTTCTCTATTAATTCTATCATTGGCATCATTTCTGGGTCAATTTCTATGGATTGATGTTTTCCTCATTACAAGATATACTTTCCTACTTCCTTACATACCAGACATCTAGAAAAAGGCAGTTTCATTGAAAAGAGAAGGCAAGATAATTTTATTCTTTCATTTATGAGGTTTCATTCATTCAACTCCCACTTTTTCAATGGCTTTACAATAAAATGATTTCATGTTACAACTCAAAATTTTACATTCGTAATCTTTAAATAACATTAATACAACAATGCAAAAACAGAATCTGTAAGTTTAAGTAATAATGACAATGATCTTAAAGCAACACAGTAACTATTTTATGTTCATTTCTTATCTCAATGTTCATCTAAAAAACGAACTCAGGCCTTTTACTGATATAGAAATAAAGCCAAGGGTAATGAGAAATTTTCCCACACCATAAAAAGGAAAACTGTATTTTAGTTTCATTTCTTTTTTTCACTTGTAATGTTCCTCTATCAAAGAACAAGGTTTTAAAGCCAACAATAACAATAAGTGTTGCTATTTTAAATGAAACGGAACAGTTATTTTGATTGAATAGAAATGTCATCTTTCTGTTTCTTTAATGCCTGTAGCTTCTGTGTTATCAGTTCATTGGGCAATTAGTCTTAATACAAACGTATTTTACTTTTCCGTGAGAGCCTTGTTATTGAAAAGAATCAAATTTTTTAAACTTACTGTTTTAGTGCCATGTTTTAGAGTTATTTCATGTGAGTCAGGGATCTTTTGGACAGGATTCTGAAAAAAGAAAATTCCATGACATCAATGAGTATCCAACATTTGGGCGGGGGGGGACTACATGCCACATTCACAGGAAATAGAATTTTTAAAAATTGCATCACCAGCTTTTTACACAAAGCTTAAAAAAAAGGAAATAAAACTTGTGAGAGTATCTTATTTCTGCACTTCTAGATAGACAACAGTTGTTGAGCTGGTCATGAATGTACCTCAAATCTCAAAAAAGATAAGCCTAAGAAACTTTTTAGGTTGTATGGAACCATAAGCCCTCTCAGCATCCAAATATTTAAAGTCCTCTCTTCACTGAAAAAAATGGGCCTAACTTAAAGTGCTTAACTACACAAAATAAAATAACATGTGGACAGGGTAGATATATACCTTTTAACCCTTAAAAGTTTAAAAAATAAAACACTGCTGCTAGAAATGGCACAAGTAAGGAACTGAGTCATTCAATGATGCATTGATTCAATAAGCATGTGTTAAAGTGAGATTATTCCAGATGCTGGGTAGCATCAGACCTAGCCTGTACTATTTTCCCCCTTCCAAGAACCAGGTGGTCGCGGAGGGGGAGATCAATCACTCTAATGCAATATACGAAATGCTGTGACAGGCAGGAGGTATGGGCAGGATAACCGAGGGAGAAAAAAGATAGATGTATAAATCAGACATAAGGAATCACAGTGATCATCTGAAGTTTCATTGTTTAGTCAAGTTTCCATTATCCAAGAGCCAGGTAATCATACTAAAATTCTAGGGCCATTACAAATTTATGTGAGGATCATCCTGCAACCTACTTAATTAGGTATGTACAATCTAACAGACTTCGGTCCCTGTCTCCCCTCATTCTTTAGCATCCTTGATGAATCAATCAATCACTAGTTTTATCTCATCATAAACTTGTCCCCTGCTAAGGCTCTTTCTTCCCGGCATATAAACAACTAAAGCGCTTGCCATATTAGACACATATACACACACAGCAATCTCCCCTATATTTACTGCTATATCATTATCTTTTCCTTTGCAATCAAGCTTCTTTACACAAGTTCTCACTCAAGTGTCTCTGCTTCCTGTCACCCTTCTACCTCTACCACTCTAGCATGTGTCCTTTTATTCCTAATGCCCAACACAGTCCTTGGCACTTAAGAGATTCTCAGTAAATACCTCTTGAATACACAAACAAGTCGCTATAAAGTCAGAACTTAATCTGCACAACTGACCTTTCAACAGCATGGCAACTACTTAACTATTTCCTCCTTCTTGAAATTGTTCTTTCCTGGGAGGAAGCAGCCTAGACAAGAAGCCAGAAAAGCTAGGGGTTTTATTTCTATGTTTTTATAAGGTTGAACATTCTTTTTAACATTTTATTTATTTGATTTTTTTAAGATTTTATTTATTTATTTCACAGAGAGAGAGATCACAAGTAGGCAGAGAGGCAGGCAGGGAGAGAGGGGGGAAGCAGGCTCCCCTGAGCAGAGAGTCGATGTGGGGCTGGATTCCTGGACCCTGAGATCATGACCTGAGCCGAAGGCAGAGGTTCAACCCACTGAGCCACCCTGGCGCCCCTTATTTACTTTTTTTAAGTACGCTCTACACTCAAAGTTGGTCTTGAACTCACAACCACAAGATCGAGTCATGTGCTCTGACTGAGCCAGTCAGATGCCCCAAGAAAACTAGGTTTTTCAAATCTAGCCCTGCCACTCAATAATCCTGTCATAACTGCAGGAGAGTTATGACTCTGTTTCTTCATTTATATATAAAAGATAATAGTACCTGCCCCTTGGGTTACTTAGTGGTTTACTTATAATTCAGCATTCATCACAAAGTGGTGCTCAGTAAATGACAGCCACCACTTATTCTAAGGCTTAACTCCTATCTCTCCAGTCATATCATCTTAGTCTATTTCCAGGCTTCTCTTCCTCCTTAACTGGCTAATTCCTACTCATCTTCTAAGACTCAATTCAGATTGGACCTGCTCCTGGAAGCATTTCTCAACATTTCAAACTCGGTTAAATGACCCTTCCATGTACTCCCATGTCTCAGATAAAGAGACAACCCCTCCTTATCTCGATCCAGAATTTATCAAAATCCATTGTAATTTTTGTCCTGTCTCCCTCCCCACCACTCCGTAACCAAACTGCAAGATGGGCACTTCTCAAGGATTCTGTATATCTATTATTATCTCTGGATTCCCAATCCACAAAACAGATGGTGTATGGCAGACAAACACAAATGTGTTTTGGAACTAATTAATGGCCCCATGTCTACCTTGTAGATCACATTAGATTGTACTTTTTTTTTAAATATTTTATTTATTTATTTGACAGGCAGAGATCACAAGTAGGCAGAGGCAGGCAGAGAGAGAGAGGAGGAAGCAGGCTCCCCGCTGAACAGAGAGCCCGATGCGGGGCTCGATCCCAGCACCCTGGGATCATGACCCGAGCCAAAGGCAGAGGCTTTAACCCACTGAGCCACCCAGGCGCCCCTAGATTGTACTTTTTAATTTACTTTCAAACATTAATGTTTATGTCCATAAAGGAGAGCAGGTGCTATCCATCAGATCAGCCCAGTAAGTGACAATAAGGGATAACTGAGGTTTTCAAAAAGTAAAAACCTTTACCAACCAAATGATTATATCCCAGGTGAAAAGTAAATTTAAAGTCACAAGTATAGGGGTGCCTAACTGGCTCAGTCAGTAAAGCATGCGACTCCTAACCTTGGGGTCATGAGTTCCAGCCCCACGTTGGGTGTAGAGATTACTTTTAAAAAAAAAGTTGCCAATATAGAGAATTAAAGGCACTTTTGTTTTAGAATGGCTGCATCTCAGAGATTACTACAGTCTACCACCACTGCCACAGTGCAGTGAAGATTAGGAAATGAGAAGACACTGAACAGAAACCCTAACCTCACAGTAACCTAAAGAACTGCTGGAGAGTTTACAACTTATTTCAGTACAAGACGTTACAGCATGGCTTAATCTGCTTTGGAAAAGGGCTGCACATACCTTGATTTCAGTGATACCAATATTCCAACGCAAATTCCAAAATAATGTAAAAGTTGAACAATTGAATTCTGGACCATCCCTATATTAAGTCATGTAAGCCACTGTTCCCTTTGCAGTTGACAACATTTGTAGGCACTAAGAACTCATGTATAAGTGCTACATACTCTTGCAAATACAGGAGAACAGTTCAGATGTTTTACTTAGAGAAGATTCTATTATAGTCAGTGTCTCATTTCATAACTAATTAGTTTTTCATCACTTAGGAAACAGAAACACTGTCACTAAGAGGAAGGATGAAAATTACTTCATTGAATTCAATGTACAATGTGCCTATATATAGACAATTTCTGGCATTCACAATAAAAACTTACAAAAACACAGAACAATTTAGTATTTACATTAGGAGTGAATTAAATGTTTAAATAAATGTTGTTTACATTTAAAATCAAAGTTTTCCTGGAAATCATGGAAGGCATAACTCATAGGAGGCCCATATAACTGGCACAACTAAACCATCTAAAATAGTAGCAATTCATCTTTTGGTAGCATATCATTTGATGGTAACTGTTCTTTTTCCAGAAATTTTCCTAATGACTTTTCGGGATATGGTTTAAGTGTGAAATTTGCTGTAACAGTAAAATATTTTCATGATTTTCATTCCAGGGACACCATAAGCTGCAAGACTTCACTGAAGTCATTTATTCTAAAAATTCATAACAAGATCTAGTCTTAATGGAAGAGGAGGAAAGATACCAGCTTTTGTTTTGGTTTGGTCTTAAATGCCAACCAAAGGATTATTTCCCAGGCTCTTTGGTTTGCCCTCAATAACAAGGATAATAAATATATCTGGAATAACATGAGCAGTTTCATCTGACACATACCCTTAAAGTGTTTTCAAAAGACTTGCAAATCAGAAATAACCCTTCTGGGATAAAGTTGCCATAAGTTTAAAAAGTTAAATATGGGGGCGCCTGGGTGGCTCAGTGGGTTAAAGCCTCTGCCTTCGGCTCAGGTCATGATCCCGGGGTCCTAGGATCGAGTCCCGCATCCGGCTCTCTACTCCACGCGGAGCCTGCTTCCTCCTCTCTCTCTCTGCCTGCCTCTCTGCCTACTTGTGATCTCTGTCTGTCAAATAAATAAATAAAATATTTTTTTAAAAAAGTTATATATGTATGGCCCTATAATGCCTAATCAAAAGTCTACCGATGAACAAAGATCTGCCGCAAAGTGGCTATGAATTGTGTGGAGAGAATGAGGACTACCAACCAGGAACTTGCAAATGAATGCTACATTCTCCCAGAAACCATTTTGTAAATAGTTGCCCATTTGGTATCACAGAAAACCAAAAGTAGAGTCTATTCTAGTATAACTCTGGAGATCCGATAGACTGACTGAATTATTCACCATCACACATTCCCTTAAAAAACATTTATTGAATATTTAATTATATACCAGACACCTGGGACTACAGTAAAAATAAAAAGACTAACAAAGACACTGCTCCTAAGGACTGTCAATCCAGTAAGCAAAACTGACAGGTAAACAAGTAAGCAAAATTGAAATGTTTCAGATGCTATGACAGAAGAACACACAGGGTTCAGTGCTCAATTCCGTTTTGCCTGGGGAAGTACAGGGTGATTAGAAAAGGCTTCAGAAGGGATGCTTGAGATGCCTTTGGAAAAACAGAGGTTCCCTAGGAGAATGTGGAGGGCATCCAGGAGAGAATAAGATAAATCCTGGGACGCCTGGGTGGCTCAGTTGGTTAAGCGGCTGCCTTCAGCTCAGGTCATGATCCCAGCGTCCTGGGGTCGAGTCCCACATCCGGCTCCTTGCTCGGCAGGGAGCCTGCTTCTCCCTCTGCCTCTGCCTGCCACTCTGTCTGCCTGTGCTCGCTCCTGCTCTCTGACAAATAAATAAATAAAATCTTTAAAAAAAAAAAAAGAATAAGATAAATCCTGACACTTACTAAACTGCAAATATTTTTGCCTGGGTTGAGTTTAAATTGCTGGGCAGGAAAAGGGAAAGGCAGTGAAGAGGCAAGCTCTAGAATGAGAGAAAATGTCTGCAAATCATACATCTGATAAGGGGTTAATATCTAAAACCACAAAATTGCTACAATTCAACAACAACAAAAACAAACAACCTAATTCAAAAATTGGCAGAAGACTTAAACAGTTTTCTCCAAAAAAGAAATACAGATGACCAACAAGTAGTACATGAAACGATACTCAACATTACTAATCATCAGGGAATTGAAAATCAAAACCACACTGAGATACCAGTAACAGGATGGCTATTATTTAAAAAATAAGAAGAAAAGAAATGTGGACCAGGACATACAAAAAATGGAACCCTCATTCACTGCTGGACAGAAATGGGGCAGCTGCTATGGAAAACAATATGGTAGCTCCTCAAAAAATTTAAAATATGATTCAGCAACTCCACTTTTGTGTATATACCCAAAAGAACTAAGAGCAGGATCTCCAAGAGATGTTTGTACACCCATGTTCATAGCAGCCTCTCCCACTCCCACTCCCCCTACGTGTGCTCCCTCTCTCGCTGTGTCTATCAAATAAATAAATAAAATCTTACCCCCCAAAATTATGAATTTTGTGTATTTAACCTAACTAAAAAATAATTTTCATATATAAAACCCACATAAGCAAAAAAAAAATTTTTTTTAAAGATGCATAGTACTGACTCTATGGTCAATACTATGTATCTTTTAAATTTTTATGGCCAACAGACACATGAAAAAGTGCTCAACATCACTCAGCATCAGGGAAATACAAATCAAAACCACAATGAGATACCTCACACCAGTCAGAATGGCTAAAATTAACAAGTCAGGAAACGACAGATGCAAGCTGGTGCAGCCACTCTGGAAAACAGCATGGAGGTTCCTCAAAAAATTGAAAATAGAGCTACCCTACAACCCAGCAATCATACTACTGGGTATTTACCCTAAAGATACAAATGTAGTGATCTGAAGGAGCACGTGCACCCAAATGTTTATAGCAGCAAAGTCCACAACAGCCAAACTATGGAAAGAACCTAGATGTCCATCAACAGATGAATGGATAAAGAAGATGTGGTATATATATACAATGAAATACTATGGAGCCATCAAAAGAAATGAAATCTTGCCATTTGCAATGATGTGGCTAGAACTAGAGGGTATTATGCTGAGCGAAATAAATCAATCAGAGAAAGACAATTATCATATGATCTCTCTGATATGAGGAATTTGAGAAGCAGGGTAGGAGGCTTGGGAGGTAGGGAAGGAAAAAATGAAACAAGATGGGATCAGGAGGGAGACAAACCATAAGAGACTCTCAATCTCACAAAGAAACTGAGGGTTGCTGGTGGGGGCGGGGGGAGAGGGTGGTTGGGTTATGGACACTGGGGAGGGTATGTGATATGGTGAGTGCTGTGAAATGTGTAAGCCTGATGATTCACAGACCTATACCCCTGGGGCAAATAATACATTATATGTTAATAAAAATAATAAAAAAGTCACAAAAAGATGCATAGTATTAAGCCTAAATACTTCTTAATGTTCTAATAAACTCTAGGTAAGCTTCAAAATAAATCATTTATCAAATGTTTAAAATCTTCCTCCAAAAATGTGAAACTATAGGTATAAAATATTGCAGGAAGGAAAGACAATTTCCTATCTAATTCTCACAGCTGGTTCCAATCCTTCAATTAGTAGTATTCCCCAACTACCTTTAAATCACCCTCAAACAATTTATGCCCTATTGCAAGCTGCAACCTTCGAGAATATTTCTCAGTAACATGGCTTAAAAGTACATTGTTAAATAACTTTTTATACTTGTGTGAAGGCTGAAAAACTCAAAAAGGATAGGTCATTCTTGTATTTTTTTTAAACTCCATGATATTATCAATAAACACAAAGATGACAATTTTCTACCCTTATCATACAACAATGGCAGGTAATTACCAAAAGGATTTATACCAAAAGATGATTTTCTAAAGCTACCATGAATATATATACACCTTATCACTCCCTGATACCCTAAAATTTTATGAGTATTTCTGCTCTTATTTCCTACTTCTGAAGACTTGAAATCTAGACAGAATTCTGCAATTAACTCCACTTGTAACCTTTATTAAGCCACTTGATTGTCTAGAACCTTGGGTTTTTCACTGATAAAAATGGGAAAATCAGAGGAGGTAATTCATGATATTCTATGATGACATGGTTTACCTTAAAACTTATTCACATCTGAAACTATGCTCCCTATGCCACTGAAAAGTCCTTCTCTGACTGCTATCTTTTTCACTTCTCTCTGCCCTGCTCACTACCATGATGTTTCTCTTTTAGGCTGTTTTTCTTTGAAAACCTTCAATGATTCTCCATTGCTTTTAGAAGCAATCAATAACTTTTCACAGCATTCACACGTTTTTTGTTTTAGAAATTTTCTGCAACATTTGACTACTGTCCCAAATTAAGTTTAGAAAATTAATGTTTTGAAGAAGTTTCTGGTCAAAGGATACAAACTTTCAGTTATGAGTAAGTTCTGGGGATCTAATGTACAGCATGATGACTGTAGTTAAGAATACTGTGTTGGAAAAAAAAAAAAAGAATACTGTGTTGCAAACCATAAGAGACTCTTAACGTCACAAAACAAACTGAGGGTCGCCGGGAGGAGGGGGATAGGGAGAGGGTGGTGGGGTTATGGACATTGGGGAGGGTATGTTCTATGGTGAGTGCTGTAAAGTGTGTAAACCTGGCGATTCACGGACCTGTACCCCTGGGGCTAATAATACATTATATGTTAATCTAAAAATAAAATAATTAATTTTAAAAAATTTTTTAAAATAATAATACTGTGTTGCATACTTGAAATTTCCTAGGAGAGTAGATCTGAAGTGTTCTTACCACAAAAAAAAAAAAAAAAAGAAGGAAACAGTAGCCATGTGAGGTGATAGATGTGTTAATTAACCTGACTGTGGTAATCATTTCATAATTAATACATGTATCAAAACACCACATTATACTCTTTAAATATATACAATTTTTGTTGATTATGCCTCAGTAAAGTTGGAAAACAGATTATTAAAAAAGGAAAAAAAGGGCGCCTGGGTGGCTCAGTGGGTTAAAGCCTCTGCCTTCGGCTCAGGTCATGATCCCAGGGTCCTGGGATCGAGCCCCGCATCGGCTCTCTGCTCCGCGGGGAGCCTGCTTCCTCCTCTCTCTCTCTCTGCCTCTCCGCCTACTTGTGATCTCTGTCTGTCAAATAAATAAATAAAATCTTTAAAAAAAATAAAAAAGGAAAAAAAAA
>ML102966.1:0-14994 GCA_003697995.1 Taxidea taxus jeffersonii
GACACATTGCCTAAAATATAAACATAGCTACCGGGAAATACACCCTACAGAATCAGAGTTGCTTTTACAGTGAAACTTGGCCATCTTTTCCACTGGGCCATGTTATTTAAAAATTACTAGTTATCAAATCTAATCACATAAAAGACCACCACTCTAACGCTCGGCAACAACTCTCATTTCTTCATATGTTCATTCACATACACAGTTGCACATTTGAAAACATTGCATCCTACTTTGTGCATTTGGTTTTGCTTCCATAGTCGTAATTTGTTACACCAGCTTGCTCTAAACCACTTATCTAACTGTTCTTTTATTGAACATCACAGTGATGGTGATGTCAGGTCTTTTGCTAACATGGAAAGCACTACAACAAAAAAGCTTTTTTAAGATTTATTTATTTGAGAGAGAGAAAGAGGGGAAGGGGAGGGGGGAAGAGAATCCTCCAGCAGATTCCCCACGGAGCGTGGAGCCCCACACAGAGCTTGATCCCATAACCCTGAGATCATGACCTGAGCCAAAATTAAGAGTTGGCCACTTAACTGACTGAGCCACCCAGGCAGCCCAAAATAAAAAAAAAAAAAATTAAAGAGAATTGCAGTGAAGTCTTCTTTCTCCCTTTGTCGTTCCTTTAAATCGTTTCCTTGAAATAATTTCCTAAGAGCCAGACAGCTCGATCAAAAACTATGTACTTTTTATGGGCTCTTAAGACATTTTGCCAGATTCTCCTCCAAAATATTTCTATCAATTCACCATGTTACCAATAATGAATAAATAGATCTCTTTCTGGCAGCATCCTCAGCATTTAACTTAAGGTTTTCTGTTTGGGTTTTGGCAATTAATGGTTATAAAAAATTAATCTCATTATTTTAAATTGGCATTGGTTTAATGACTTACGCATTTGAATCTTTCCTCGAGCTTATTGCGTTTGCCTTTAAAACCCCTATGGCACTGACAGGAATCAAGGCTGCTTTTGCTCAGTATCTCCTCAGGGATCAGCTCATTGTCTGGTACCTTGAAAACCTCTAATGAATGAATGAATGAGAAGCAGTTACAAAATGAGCAAGGAAGAGGGTTGAGGGAGATGAGTGAAGCCACTGAAGAGACTGGGGCAGGAAAAAGAGGACCTTATACAGCTGCTAAGTGGGGAGCAGATTGGACGGTTCTGGCAACAACTGGGAAGGTAGGGGAGGAGGCCATTACAGTGATGGTGCTAGCTCGGACTAAGGCGGTGGGTGTGTGATGGAGTGGATGGATGGACTGGAGATAGCTTTCAGAGGTAGATTCTGTCACGCATTAGATGCGGGGGAGTGACAGAGAAAAGCATCAGAGCCGACAAGTACTCTTGCTTCTTAAAATATTCCTCAATATTATTGTCTCTCTGTTTTTGCAAGTGATCATGAAATCATTTTATCAAATTCTGTAAAGGATCCTGTCAGAATTTTAAATGGGATTGCACTAAATCCCTCAATTACTTTTGGAAGAATTGTCAACTAAATTTATAGTATTTAGCTTGCTGGGTTTCTTCCCATTTATGGTAAGATAACGTGTGGGTTTCCGCAGCCCAGCGCCTAGAACGGTGATGAGTCACAGGTGGACCATAGGCCTCTTCTCCCCATCTAACTTCAGAAACAAAATGAAACATTCAGCAAACAATAATCCCACTCCTTCCCACCATCACGGGGAAATCCCTCTCCAAGCTGAGTAATTGTGCCCAACAGCGCCCCCCAGTGGTGCCACCGCCAAGCTGCGTATGCATAGAGCTGTGACTGGGAATTCAGAGTCCGGTATGGAGTACATGCGTCACCATACACAATGTCAATGTCTGGCAGAGCAAAAGAGAAAGGATCAAATAGCTTCTTTCCCCTTTTTCCCCTCTCTTCTCTCCATCCCTCTGGGAAGACTTGCGGCAACAACTCACTGTGTTATGCACTGGAAGTGGAGAAGGAAAGTCAGTTCACCTGGTCTTCCCCTTAAACATGGCAGGCTGAATGCAAGTCTGAATTGCTGATCTTTCCTCCAATCCCATAAAGAAAGCACTAGAAGAATAAAAAACTCACAAGGACAAGAAAAAAGGAAAGAAGGCCTGGCCCTTTCAGAGAGATTGCCAGTATGTGGGGAGCTGGAGAGGTGGAGCTCTCAGCAGAGCAAAGAATGCAGAATCCTCCGTAGCTGCGGAGAGGGTGGTAGAGCCAAGCCGACTGTTTGCACCGACCCCGGGAATAGGCTCAGGACCCAGGTATTCAGCACAGAGTATGAGAAAAGCCTCCTGTCCTGAAATTTTAGAATAATGAGGATAGGGACAACCCAAAAACATCCAGAGAAACAGGCAACAAAGGCTCAGACCTCTTCAAAACCACACCAAAGGTACCACACAACGGAGCAATGTCAAATTTCAAACTGGTGGTTATAAATTCTGAGGGAGGAATGCTTTTTGCTCAGCCTGGAGACCAGGCTAAGACAGAGCAGCTCGGTGTTGTCTCCATGTGCTAGTTGGGTTTTTTCGTAGATCACTTCTTCACTGAAGTTACTTTCTTTCGCTTTGGTGAGAGAGTGTGTAAAAGAACATTTCTGCTTTTTTGTGCGTTTACAGAATTTGTTTTGGTTTTTTCATGACCTCATCTATGTTTACTTGAGAAAGCCTTTTCTCTCATTCCACACAGGTGCTGAGGGATATGTTATTTACTTCACCACACATGAGCGTTCTTGGTCCATTCAGTGCCCTCCGGTTTTATTTGCTTTCCGTAACATTCCATGTACCCCACATTGGATGACTGTCATATTCAGATCTTTCTGCCATCTTGTTTTATATTTGCTGATTATAATTTCTTTTTGTTTCTTCTTCTTTTTTTTTTTAACCACTTCTTTTCTTTCCGTTGCCTGCATTAAGTTTTCTTCTGCTGGTTTAGGCAATATTTGATCTATGTTGTTGTTCTTGTGGTGGTTGTCTCTAATTTAAAACACATACTTGGGTTGATTTATCTGTATTGATTTCATAAACATTTCAATATTTGTCTTCCTCTGAACAAAACAAGAATGTTAGTGTGTTCTCAGATTCCTTTGTTGTCTACCACCCCTCCACCCAAATACACATTCATGTTGGTTATTTTCGAAGTGAGTCTTTGATCTCCTGCGTATTTCAGTGTCTCTGGTAGTACCATGGGTCTGTGTTTCTGAAGTTCCCCCAGGGTTGAACTCAGAGGAGTGAGGAGGCATGGCTGCTACCAAGATTTTTTGTTTACGGTGTTCAATCCATTTAATTCTTGGCAGTATCTATACTTAACTGCGGTATGATGGTGAGTTTAATTATGTTTATTCAGGCTCTGTTACTTGATCATGTCTTCTTGATTTTTCATGTTCTGATAATAGGGTATTAACGCCTTGATCTAAAACCATGTACTTATCATTTCTCCTTGATGTTTAACAGATTGTTTTCCATTTGTCACTATGTCTTTGGAACCTATAGCATCAAAGCATTATATCCTCATGATTAACTCTGACTTTCAACATCACATAATTAACATAATTAGCTGGCTTTAATAACTTTTGCCTTAAATTCAGTCGTGTCTGAAACTTCACCTGCTTCTTCTTACCTTTAATTAATTTCCCTTTTCAGTGCTTTTTAAATTTATTTTTTCTTATTGTTAGACTGTCTATGCCTTTTAAAGATTTTCCAGTAAATTATTGCATTCATCCCATTGGAAGGGCTTTTGTGGGTTTTTGTTTTGTTTCTTTTTTGGCTTCAGTTTTTTTGTTTATTTGTTCTGTTTTGTTTTGTTTCTCAACATGATTATTTAGACTTACACTTATTTTAAGCTCAGTCCTAGGCAGTTTATGTTCTGCCAGTCTACTTTTTTATCTCTGTTGTTATTGTTAATTTGTTTTCTTGTTTCTAGATTTTCTTTGGTATTACATAGGCAATGAGCACGTTTCTGGCTTTTTGGTTTTGCTTATTTTTATTTCATTTGGCAGAAATCTTCTTTTAAGTCAACTAGCTGTCAATTTAAAACATATGACAAGGATATTACTTCTACATTATCAGTAGACCCCTGTCTTATCAGGATAGCATCTTTTGATTCACTCTTGTGAGAAACGTTTGCTGGCTTTTGTTTTTTCTCAACTCTTTTCTTACTTCTGTTCACCACTTACGACTCAATTCATTTCTTTTTATCCACTTTAATTTTAACAATTCTCCTCTTCTCTGCTATTGTATTTATCTCTTCAATAAAGATATACTGATTCAGAGTTTTTTTACTATTTTTAACAGCATTGTTTTTTCTCAGGTCTTTTAAGATCAGATTTCGTTTTGTTTTTTTTTTTAAAGATTTTATTTATTTTTTTGTCAGATAGAGAGAGAGCACAGGAGCGAGCACAGGCAGAGAGAGTGGCAGGCAGAGGCAGAGGGAGAAGCAGGCTCCCTGCCCAGCAAGGAGCCCGATGTGGGACTCGATCCCAGGATGCTGGGATTATGACCTGAGCTGAAGGCAGCCACTTAACCAACTGAGCCACCCAGGCGTCTCAGATCAGATTTCTTTTTGAAATAAACTTGGAATCCAACATTTGCCCATTAGTGGGTGATTGAACTTCTTAAGACTGAAATTCTGTGTGAGTCTTGCATTTGGCTAACAACTCAACTGGGTAAAAGCCCAAATTATACAGTTTTTTTACTCTGACTATGGTTTATCCATGGCTTTCCATTTTAGTGGAGAAAAAACCTAGTCCTTATTCACTTATGGCTTATACTGCTTTACATGAAATCTATAACCTAGCTCTGTATACAGCGCTTTCTTCTTCTCCTGCAGTTAAAATATTTTATGATGCCCGCTATTCCATTTTTTTAAAGATTTTTATTTATTTATTTGACAGAGATCACAAGTAGTCAGAGAGACAGGCCGGGGGGCGGGGAGCAGGCTCCCTGCTGAACCGAGAGCCCAATGTGGGACTCGATCCCAGGACCCTGAGATCATTACCTGAGCTGAAGGCAGAGACTTTAACCCACTGAGCCACCCAGGCGCCCCGATGCCTGCTATTCTAAATGAGATCTTTAATAGGGCTTTATGTATACCTTCAACTATTTTATTAGTGGTGACATTATTCTTCGAGGTCATCTGTTTTTTTTTTCTAATCTTTGATTTGTTGTTGTTTATTGTTTGTCCAGTCATTCCACAGATCTATTCAGAGCATCTCCTGTGTGCAGGCAGCATGTCAGTTCATTCCTGTTTATTCTGTTTGTTTCCTCAGGAACTCTGTGCTCTGCATTGTTTCCCCTGGTTCATTTCTCTTTCTCTGGTTAGTTTCCTGTAGCATCCTGTCAGGTCGCTGGACCTGTGTTATCATTGTTGGTGCCTGCCCACTCCTTCCTCCCATAATGAGCTCTCCTGAAATAGGTATATTTAAAAAAATGGATTGCAGCGTTTCTCTAACTTCTGTTCTTGTTCTCGTTTTGTTCCGTGGTTTACCGCTTCCCTTCCCCACCCCCATCCTGTACCCAGCTTTTTTTTTTTTCAAGATTTCATTTATTAGAGAGAGAGATCACAAGTAGACAAAGAGGTGGGCAGAGAGAGAAGGAAGCAGGCTCCCTGCTGAGCAGTGAGCCTGATGTAGGACTCATCCCAGGACCCTAGGATCATGACCTGAGCCGAAGGCAGACACTTAACGACTGAGCCACCCAGGTGCCCCTGTACCCAGCTTCTTAATTCAGAGTTCTTCTCTCATACTGCCAAACATTTGTAATAGTTCAAAATCATTGCTCCCCCTTTTACTCATTTTTTTTCCTCGAGTGATGATTATGACTGCTATTCCTGAAACCTTTGCGGCAGACTATTTTATTGGCGTTTAAGTGGGACTTGAAATTGGAAGGTTCTGGCCTCTCGGGCTGCCTCCCTCCTCAAGGTCTGCGAACTATTTCTCGAGCATACCCTTTCTTAAATGAGAGACGCCCCTTTTGGACTGACCATTTAGTATAATATATAAAGTATTACTTTCCTTGTATCTGTCAAGATACAGTCTCATTACCGCCAATAGGGGTACATTAATTTATTGATGACTTATTTGCCACTCACTCCTGCTGGTCGGCAATTCAGAGAGCATGTGGTTCCTGCCTCTCATTCATGCAGCTTCAAGGGCCACCTGTTTGGAACTGATTTGAGGAGGAAGAAAGATTGGATTCATAGGCAAGTCATGGATCAGTTATTATGTAAGTTCTAATGCCACCAGTTCCCCTGGCAAAATGGATGTGATTAACATTTAAGTATGACACCAGCCCATGCATTTTTCATGCAGTATTTCCTTCAGACTTGTTTGCCAGTACCTGTGCGGGGACTCCAAGAAACGCCTACTTTAATCATAAAGACTTGATTTTCCCTTTGCATGAGAATACCCAGAACTCTGAAAAGCTTTATGAAGCTGAAGGAGAGGGAATATACAAAGCCCATTAAACCAGAGCATTGAGTACGGTTACCCAGGAATTTGCACACAACTCTTGGCTGGAGCGGATGGCATTTATGTACTTAAGTTTTCCAAACAGCAAGTTGAAAAACCTACCCTCAAGAATTGTTTATGCTGAGAAAGGGACGACTATTGATAATCACGAGTGCAGTTTCTGCAAAGGTCTGTGCCAGGCACTACAGTGCTGGCAACCGTCCCTCCCCTCCCGATTTGCAAGAACTCTACTGTTGCGGGCTGGAAGTGAAGCATGAGGACAAAGAAATACTTGCAGCTTTTGCCCAGCCTCAGTTAAATTTCAGAGCAAAGAACAAACATGAAACAGGACAAAGGATATAGGAAATCACAGCACAAGCAGCCCTGCCTTATTTTTAGTAAAAAGGATTAGTAAGGGCCGCCCTGCAGCAAAGCGGATTGCTAGGGATCAGGGAGTAGGATGGTTGTAATCTCTTTACTAGACCGCTGAGTTGATTGATTAAATTAAAAGTTATGAGTCAAATGCCCCCAGAACATCTTGGAACCTTTCAATCTCTGCATATTCATGTGATCCTAATGGCCTTCGGTTGGAAGGGAAAAGTGTGTGCTACCTGTAGGGAACCGGTGAAGAAAGGCTTGGGAGCAAGCTAACCCTTTTCACAACCACCAGCAAGAGTTTAATTAAACTCTCTAACCTAATCAGCTTGGTTCAATTTAAGAGCAACGTGTGCCGTGTTTTCCTTGCACATGGAGCTTCCCAGGGTCCTGCAGCTCGAGTGGAAAGAACAATGAAGAGCAGAAGGCTTTCTCTCCACATCTGGCTCCTTGAAATGGGGCTAAGAGGCTTTCTGGAGGCTTTTGCTGACGGGGACAGTCAGTGTTTACAGATGTGAGTGGCTTTCTGTCATTGAATGCAAATTGCGTTTGCTTTGTTGTGCCCACCCTGGGAAAAGCGAGAGGAAGAAGAGGAATAATGTTCCTTTATCCGCCCACCCACATTGAGATTCAGGGCACAGTCTTTTCAGGTTTATTGGGTCCCTAAGCAACCTTTGAAGGGAGCTGTCCATCTGTCCGGCTGTCCCTCCTGCGGCAGACATGGATTCATTTAGCTTTGCTTTTCAAGTCTCTGGTTCCATCTTGGGTCCATTGACTGAATTTTTAGGTAAACATTTCTTGCCCACAGACCTAAGTGTTTCCCCAGCTCCTGGGTTAATTGTGCCTCCCTCTTAAACTTTGCTCTGTATTCTAAAGGCGAGCTCATCAGAAAAGAAAGTGAAAGAGGGCTAGCTTTTAATGTGAAGGCTAAACACCAGAAAAATAAGCTAAAGCAGGAGGTGGGAGAGAGCAGTTTCTTGCTGGAATAGTGAAGCTCAGCCCCAAATATAAGAACAATGCGAGAGCTGAAAGCGCATTTCTGTGGTGAGAGAAACTCTGAGCCAGGTTTCTCTTGCCTCAAAGATTGGCCAGTGGTGAGTGCTGTACTAAAAAGCCGTGTATGCCACATAGGGTCTAAACCATCGTGGACCTGGAAATCAGATCCCACTTGAAGTTCTTGCATCTGACACCCACTTACAGAGCCTTATGAAAATTGCTTAACCTCTCTGTGCCTACGGTTGCTCGTTTGTAAAGCAGGGAGAATCAGAGCACCTACCCCATGAAACTATTTCGAAAATGGGCCAGGGCTCAAATCTAAGCTCCTCTCTTCACTGGCTGGAGGACCTTGGAAAAGATACGAGCTGACCTTTTGGGCTCTGATTTTACGTAGTAAAGCCAAAATCTATATCACTGGATTATTGTAGGGGTGGAGGAATTAATATTCTTAAAACTCTTAAAACGGGCTTGGTATATAGTGGAAGCTCACAAAAAGTGTTAGTCATTGTCAGTCTTTTTTTTTTTAAGATTTTTTAATTTATTTATTTGTCAGAGAGAGGGAGAGAGAGCGAACAAACACAGGCAGACAGAGAGGCAGGCACAGGCACAGGGAGAGGGAGAAGCAGACTCCCTGCCGAGCAAGGAGCCCGATGTGGGACTCGATCCCAGGACACTGGGATCATGACCCGAGCCGAAGGCAGCTGCTTAACCAACTGAGCCACCCAGGCATCCCAGTCATTGTCAGTTTTAAATGAGATAAGTCCTCAGTAGGTTTTTTGCTGTTGTGGTTTTGTTTTTTTTTGTTGGGGGGGGGGTGGTTTTCTTTTGTTTTGTTTCGCTGTTTGACAGAACCAGATACACAGCAAGTTCTGTCTTAACTGTGGCTATAATGTGCTTATTTCTAACCTGTCATCATTCCCACCCACATTCTCAACCTGTACGTAAAGATTTAGCTCTGATCTCATGTTGAAATCTTGGACAAACCTTCTCATCTGATTGGCTTCCATCACCTGGTGAGAATTTTCCTGAAGTTTCCACCTGGCTCCTAAACTTCCTCCATGTCCTAGGGGAGACAGGGCTGAGTTCCAGGTACATTTTATCGTCCCTAGCCTTATGAATACCGAATGCGATGAAGATGAATAGCCCCAAATTTAAAATGCAAAGATGCCTTACAAAAGATCTCCTACGGTAGATAGCCCAACCAGCAGTGAGGAAATAGAGTTTGCATCTGTGACAGTTGTCCCCACTCAGAAAGGAATTTAATAACAAATACAACACACATTTCACAATCAGCCAGGCAAACACATGGAACTAGTCAGCTGATCTTGATTACAAGTTAGTATTTACTGACTTGTATTTTTGTAAATAAGCTAAGGGAAATAAACAGAGTTTGAGATATATGTGTTCTGTGGTTTCTGTTGACAAAGATTGGTTTAACTTGGTTTCCCTCCCTTCTCCCCACCTCCCCCTACAAGCACATAAAAATTCTTAGGTGAGATTTGCCTCTAAGTATACAGGGACCTGAGCAGCACCCAACTAGAGAACAAGCAAAGCTAGGATGAGATAAGGAAACCACTTAGCTGTTGAGGGCAAAGCCTCCTGGGGTCTGCACCATCCTCTGTCATGACGTCGAGGAAATGTTAGATCGGATGGAATCTAGACCCTCTCTAAAAATCTACCTTAGTTAAGTGCATCCCACTTCCTTTAATCCAGGAGACCTGGAAAAGTCTCTTTCCTCCTCAACGTGGGGACAGGCAATTATAATTAGCATCTTCATGATACTATGTATATCAGAGAGAACATTGGACAAACTTTCTATATGATCCTTTTCCTTACCTTCTCTCTCCCGTGTCCTCTTTGCCTTTTCCCCAACGGTTTTACAATGGTTTCTACAATGGTTTTATGCTCAATCCTTGGAGGAGCTGGTTGGGACCATCAACGTATCTCCAGTTCCAACACAGCATCTGATCTAGAATTAGTGCTCAATACATGTGATTCCGTGGGCTAACTGCAAAAATCTTCTTCATTAAAAAATATATATTTACTCTAACTACTTAAGACAATCCTAGGAAGGGGAATGTGTATGTTCTAAAAATCTTAATAAGGTTACTCGGATCATATGCACAGAACTCTACTGAAGCTGACAGCATTTATGTGCTTAAAGTTTTCCAAACAATGAGTTGAAAATATACCCTGAAGAATTCTTTATGCCAAATAAGGCTGAGTATTCATGGTCATTACTGAAAGGGCTGCATGTCTTCTGCCAGCCACTGCATTCCTGCCAAACATCCTCCCAATTTGCAAGGATTCTTGGGTTTCACGTTGGAAATAAAGCAGTAAAATGCCTCGTCAACCGAACTGACATGGGTCTTGTTCTTCATTAGTACGCACTTAGGCTACCCTGAGGGGAACGGCCTCCTTACTCTTTGAAATGTTTATTTAGGGTGACAAAGTGACATGGATTTTCAATGGAAGAGCACGGAAACAAGTTAACAGAACTGTGATGTCGCTTTGGGTCGTGAACACACACCACTTGGAAAGTGGCTCTTGCTACTTCCACGCCAGAGGCACCAACTGAGAGGTTGTCAGTCAGAGACTTCCATCAGCCAAAGCAAGAAACCAGTCCCCTATCCTGGTAGCCAATGCACCAAAACTTGCAGGGGTTGTGGGGAGGGGACAGGGACGACAAAAGCCAGAAACTGGCAGACCAAAGTCTTAGATTTGCTAATTGAAGCTGCTAGGGGGCATATGCTTGAAGAATAACTCACAACAACTTACAGGCAAAAGCACTCCTTGAAAGTAAGCCTGCTGAAGACCCTCAGCCCTGTTTTCAGATTCAGTGCAGCCTCCCAGCGTTCCGGCACCAGGGATTCTCCTCATTTGGAAGAATTTTGCAGGAGTTAAGCAATGCATCATTGGCCCAATTCTAACAAATCCATCACATGTAATAGTAAGAGTGTGGTCTCTGGAACCAGACTAAATCCTGCCTCCACCACTTACTGTCCATGAGATGTTAGGCACGCCCCTTCATTAACCACTCTGTGCTTCAGTTTTCTTATCCATAAAATGGGAATGATGATAATACTACCATCACAGGGCTCTTGTGAGGATGTTAGAAGAGCCTGGCATATATGAAGTATTATAAAATTGTTAGCTACTATTAAAATTCATTCTGTGTGATCCACTTCTTGCCTTGAACTCCAGTTCTCATAATTGGATCTCAATCTTTATGCCATTCATTGATGCCACAGATATGTAGGAACTGCCTATCATCTGGCTGACCTTGCCCTTAAGGGTACTTTGTTCCCCGGTGAGACCCATGTAGGAGCCCTCTTTGTCCCACCAAGGATGAGGTCCCTCCCTTGCTCCTGGAATTCTACCTCTTAGAGCAGCTAGACTGGCCTGATTGATGCCCAGTGTCCTTGGTCTCTCTCTCTCTCGCTTTTTTAAAAGATTTTATTTATTTATTTGACAGAGATCACAAGTAGGCAGAGAGGTAAGCAGAGATAGAGGAGGAAGCAGGCTCCCTGCTGAGCAGAGAGCCCTATTCAATGTGGGCCTGGATCCCAGGTCCCTGGGATCATGAGCTGAGCCGAAGGCAGAGGCTTTAACCCACTGAGCCACCCAGGCGCCCTGATCTCTTTTAATATTGGGGCTCCCCAGCCTGCCTATTCATCTCCACAGTCTCTCTTTCTCATCTCTAAGGTCACTGCCTGGTCTGATCTTGATTCTGGCAGCACCCCTGAAATTTGTTCAAGCAATGAATAAATTATTCAACCCCTTATTCCCCTCCAAGGAAGAACTAGGAAACTAGACCTTATCAAGTCAAAGGAATTCCTGCTGTCCCTTTACTGCAATAATTTAATCTCTAAAAAGTTGAAAAAAAAAAAAAAAACAAAACTAAGGAAATAGCCCTCTAATCATAAATGATCCCTCTTCATCAAGAGAAAACAGACTTTTCCTGCTTAGAATTGCACGAGCAGAACTCTTCCCTTTCACCAGAGCTCCAGGGAATAATAGGCCACCAGCTGCCACCTTGGGCTGCAGGTTTCGGGAGCTTGGAAAGGGAATTTTCCATCCTGATTATTGCCTTTGCAGTGTTCTCAGCTGCCAGCACATGGTGGTGGGCGTTGGTATGAGCCAACTTTTGTGTTCCTAAATAATAAGGCTGAGATGCTGTCCTCCTTTGCTACAGAACCCTGGACACCCAGCAAGCTGCCAATGGGGACACCCATCTTTCAACCAACTCTCCTACTTTACCAACTATGTGCAGGGCTTTAAAAAAAAGTCACCTTTTTATATATTTTTAAAAGCATTGGAAGGGAAGCTAATACTCAAGGCAAAACCAAGAAAGTTCTGATATTACCAAAGCAGAAGGGACTTGACCAAGGTCACATGCCCCAGGAGAGGGTGATCTAGGATTTCATTACATGAGCCTGGGTTAAAAGGCTAATTCTTTGGGGTGGCTGGGTGGCTCAGTGATTAAGTATCTGCCTCAGCTCAGGTCATGATCCCAGGGTCCTGGGATCGAGCCCTACATTGGGCTCCCTGCTTAGCAGGAAACCTGCTTCTCCCTCTCCCACTCCCCCTGCTTATGTTCCCTCACTGTATCTTATGTTCTCTCACTGTATCTCTTTCTGTCAAATAAATAAATAAAATCTAAAAAAAAAAAAAAAAAGACTAATTCTTCAGCAGTGTTAAATTTACTGAAACTTGACCAGCCTAATCTCTTGCTCCTCTGTAACTGGTTTTTATTTGGCTCCACACCCATCTTATCTTCTCAGACTGCACACTGCTTCCTGTGACCTCTGGGCCTTTGCACTGGCTATTTTATATGTTTGCAACATTTCATCCGACCCCACCTTCTTCTTTTGCTCTCAGCTTAAACCCCCCTGTCTTGGATAGACTCTTTCAATTCCCCAGTCTGGATTAGCCCCACCCCCTTCCTGCTGTAGCCTCATGGTTATCCTATCATGTCACCTTCCATGCTGCATTGCAATTGCCTGTTCACATGTTTGATTCCCCTAATATCCTAAGACAGGACAGGGCTCTAGTCTGGTTTGGCTCAGAATCCCCAGGACCCAAGATGCAGAGCGTAACACATGGCCAGTGAGTATTTATTGAAGTAAGAGGAACAAAGCTCCCTTTCTTCCAAGCTGCCTCCCTAACAGGTCAAATCCCAAAATAAAGATACCAGCTTTGCAATTCTTGGCTAATGGTTCCATGCAGGCTAAGCTCCTGCCCAGAACACCTAACCTCTGATTCTTTTTTTTAAAGATTTTATTTATTTATTTGACAGAGATCACAAGTAGGCAGAGAGGCAGGCGGGGCGGGGGGGGGGGGGAAGCAGGCTCCCTGCTGAGCAGAGAGCCCGATGCGGGGCTTGATCCTAGGACCCTGGGACCATGACCTGAGCCGAAGGCAGAGGCTTTAACCCACTGAGCCACCCAGGTGCCCCCTAACCTCTGATTCTTAAAATGTTCTGAGGTAAGCTTTGAGTTCCCACCTCTACCTCTTACAAGCTCACAGCTCATCCCTGTCATTTCCCAGTCACCATTCCCATTACATGAGATTAAATTTTTCATTCCAATACAATGTAGCTCAAGCCTAGGGTAGACCAGAGTGAGCCTTGAGAGACCAGGAAAGAAAGCTAACACTGCTTCTACCTTCACATCCTCCTTTTTAAAAGTGAACTTTTGGGGGCACCTGGGTGGCTCAGTGGGTTAAAGCCTCTGCCTTCAGCTCAGGTCATGATCTCAGCATCCTGGGATCGAGACCCGCATCGGCTCTCTGCTCAGCAGGGAGCCTGCTTCCTCCTCTCTCTCTGCCTGCCTCTCTGCCTACTTGTGATCTGTCTAATAAATAAATAAAAATCTTAAAAAAAAATAAAAGTGAAGTTTTAATAGAAGCATACATACATACATACATACATACATACAGAAAAGTGGGTACATCCTAAGTGTACAGCCCACAGTTTCCCATTCATTTGAACACATGCATGTTAGCAACTCCAGAAGCCTCCTTTTGTCCCTTTCAGTAAGTGCTCCCCCGCAAAGGGCAGCCACCATCTTGACTTCTATCATAGATCCAGTCTGCCTGTTTTTAAACTTTTTATAACTGGAATTTCATAGCATACACTCTTTTGTGTTTGGCTTCGTCTATTCAGCTTTATGGTTTGTGAAATTCATCCATGTGACAATGCATAATTTTGGCTTGTTTTTTCTCCTAACTGTATAATATTTCACTGCATGAGTATACCACGTTTATTTCTTCCATCCTATAATGAATGAACATTTGGGTAGTTTCCAACATGGGGTTATTATGAATAGTGCTGTCCAAACATTCATGTGCATGCATTCTGCTAAATATACATACATGTTTCTGTTCTTCATCTACTAGGAGCGGAATTGCTGGGTCATAAGCTATGTAGCCCAGCTGTAGCAGAGATTGTTAAACAGTTTTCCACAGCTAGAGAAATCTGATCATCTACATCTTGCCAATACTTGACATTGTTGGTCTTTTTCATTTTAGCTACCTGGTATGTGTGCTGTTGTATCACATAGTGATTGTAATTTGAATTTCTTTGGTTTTGACTACCATGTTGTAGTTGATCATTTGGATAAATCTAAAATGCCTGTCAGTCCTCTGACCATTGTTTCTATGGAGTTGTCCACCTTTTCCTTGTGGCAGTTCTTTTTATATTCTAAATGTGAGTCTTTAGGGGCGCCTGGGTGGCTCAGTGGGAAGCCTCTGCCTTCGGCTCGGGTCATGGGATCGAGCCCCGCATCAGGCTCTCTGCTCAGCGGGGAACCTGCTTCCTCCTCTCTCTCTGCCGAAAGAAAGAAAGAAAGAAAGAAAGAAAGAAAGAAAGAGAGAGAGAGAGAGAGAGAGAGAGAGAGGGAGGGAGGGAGGGAGGGAGGGAGGGAGGGAGGGAGGAAGGAATACATAAATACATAAGTAAATAAGTAAATAAATAAATAAATGTGAGTCTTTAGTCAATTACATGTATTCCAAATATCTTCTCCTGTTCTGTAGTTTGCCCTATCACTCTTCTGATGAAGAGAAGGTTTTAATTTGAACATAATCCAAATGATCTTTTTTCTTCATGATTAGCACTTTTTGTATCTCTTTTAAGAAATCTGGGGGTGCCTGGGTGGCTCAGTGGGTTAAAGCCTCTGCCTCCGGCTCAGGTCATGATCCCAGGGT